>JAVQKC010154484.1:0-29038 GCA_036025475.1 Philypnodon macrostomus
CCATACACCCCAGCCCCCCCAGTCCCTCTGCCTCCTATCTCTCCTCTTCCCAGCTCCCACCACCAGCAGACAGACCTATTTGCTTGACCGCCATTTTGCTGCCCACTGTAGACCTAACTGTATGGCACGGCAGCTGCGTTGATGGCGAATGCAAATGTGTGCGCCGCGTTATCAGTCGGCGTCCCGAACAACATTAGGCGCGACAATTAAGCCCAACAATCAAGACCTTCTCAGTAGAAAAATAGAGAGGCACTGCCAACCCACAAAAACACAGAACTAATCCTCACCTATACTGTCTGGAGAATCTTAGTACTGCCATTCAGTTTATAGATAATTTTTCGTGAAACTAATGCTTTTTCAGCTGAAAGCCAGAATATCTTTTTCTGACTCGTATTAAACAAAATATGTCACCTGACAATTTGTATCGCTTGGCCAACAACTGGTTTCCAGACACCATTGTGCATTAAAATGAGACTATTATAGCCTGTCTGTCTGGACTTAGTGGGGCTTTTTAATTAGTGTCTGCATGTCGGAGCTTTTGTTTGCTTAATGCTTCATCTGTGCATTGTGTATGTGTGTAAACCAGTGTGTGCGTGCATGACAAAGTGATGTTTGATTTAAAGGTGCCACAGCCTTTTGTACAGTGTCACATACGAGCAGATGCACCATATGTTACAGTATAGTGAGATTATCAATCTTATAACGCCTATCAACGTTTTTTGTAAACACTATAAAAATGAAAATCCCCACTTTACTCTGGTTCACTGTTTCGCCTTCAAAGTGCACCGCCTTCAAAGTGCACCGCCTTCAAAGATGTAATTATCGTCACATGCCAACGACACTTGGTTAGAGGTTATGCAAATGCAATTAGCATCAATTTGCATCCAACGACAGCTAACGGATGCACACATGGCGACAACAGAAATATGCCCGACATGTTTGGCACAAAGAGAGACTGGCGGCCATTTTGTCTGAGCCGGTGCCCATCTGGAAACAAGTGCACTGCATTCTCGTGATAACAGCAGCAGTTTGAGAGTGGAGCTCTATAGTGCACTCCCCTGTAACTCAATGAAAAGCAGCTTTCAAGGCCGACCCCATCTTCACTACAGCCCATTCAAATGAACACAAATCCTTGTTTCAATAATGTATAAACAGGAAAGGTCTGGCTCGCCACTTCTAAATGTAACCGTAACACAAGCGATATATAGACGCAGGCATAAACAGAGCATAAAGAGAGAAAGTTCATTTTTGATGTTAGGTGCTAAAAAGATACTTGCCATTTCTCCAAAGCTGCACAGAAGATTGTCCACGTCAATTGTAACGGTTAACTAATTAATAAGCACAAACATACTTCAAGGACCAATTGTTTGTTTTTGCAGATGGATGTCCACAACCCCAGAGAGGAAGTGGAGAAGAAAATAAAGACTGTACTCTCTTTGTCAAATGTTAAAAATGTTTGGGGAATAAACAATGGTTCAGCTTCGTATGAAGGGGTAGTCTAAAGCAGAACTTCCAATGTAGTGTTTAAACAGCCAGAGGCAGAAGGTGAGGGGTATGTCAATCTTATGGAGGAAAAAACAACAGAAGAGAGCTGTATCCCTCATGGCAGTCTCAACATTCGAGGTATTATTTGGGGATAGAACCACACGCAGCTGGTGGGGTTTGGGAGGTCCAGAGTGCAGATCTTGGGATGCAGCTAAGCGGGGCACACATATTCTGTCCTTCAGAGGTCTGCAGGCCCCTAGGCAGAAAGCCCCAGCCAGAGCGGTGCATGTTTGGTGCCTCATATTGATTTCTCCTGAAAGCCTGTAGCTCTAGAGGTGCTTCTTGCCTTTAGGGACCTTCTCCGTGCTTCTCAGCCCACTCACTGGCTGCCTGCTCGGGCTTCACTAGCTCCTCTAGACCCCTGGATGGAGGTATAGGCCACGGGAGGAGAGGCAGAGCACGAGAGCCCATGGCAATGATGATGATGATGATGAGCTGCAGCAGGTCTCTGAGTTCAGTCATCCACCAGCCTTTATCCACATCTCCAACCACCCACCCTTGTTTCCATCTGAAAAAAAGAAAATACACAGTGTTTTTCAAAATCTCACCTTTGGCATTCAGCCTCCCTCTGCTCCATGCAAATGCAAATGTAAACACTAACACTTTGATTAAAAATATGTGGGAAGAAAACACCAACTTGCTCTTTTGTAACCTGCCCCAAGGCACTCACTGCTTTACAAAAACAAATGAAAATGTTCAGCATATGGTACAGAGCACAAACACATTTATCGGGGCTTATATTTTAACATTTTATTGTTAAATAATTACAACTAAACTGTGAATTCATACACATTTAAATTAACAGTTCATTTAAGCTATTTTTTGATACAGACGTTATATGCACTTTGGTTAAGTGCACTTTTTGTGCCCTGCTATTTCAATTGCCAAACAACTATAATCTCAGATTCTGAGTGAGTGGTTGTGAAAAATGAATAAGTCACTAAAAAGTCATAAAGTCCCAGGTCAGTAAAAGCAGAGCTTGTTTGTGAGTCTGTGTTTGCTGTTATGTGCATGTTTTTCACTGATAATGGTAGCACCCTGAGGAGCCCATGTCTTGGACTATGCCAAAGCCTGGTGTTGGGTGAGTGGGTGAGTTGGAGGAAGATTCAGACACAATGCCCCTTTGAGAGGGTTCAGACATGGGTGTTAACTCCCCATTCCTTCACTCACAATGGGGCCCCCCACTAGAGTCGGAGCAGGGGACAATGTTAGTTCAGGGCAGCCCTCCATCCAGCAAGAAAGAATAGAGCTGCATTATCAATATGGGGAGAGGCATGGCTGGGGGTGCACATGGAGAGACCAATGGAGATAAAGAAATATGTTATAGGGAGGGAGAGGCTGAGGGGGAGCCCTGTGACCCATGGCTTTGGACTTGAGGAACAAAACAGACACAAGCACACAGCAGCAGTGGACACCCACAAGGCTTAAACATGAGCTCAGTGCAAAGGAATGCCCACAGTCATTTAGCATTATTCAAATTCATTCAAAATGTTCATAACTTTTTAGGCTTTTACTCAATTACCTTCAACACTCTTGTACTCCAATGTAATACATGTACATTTAAAATCTAATATAATTATGCATCTATGTTTTAGATAAAGCAATAGAATGAGAAAAGAAAAGCAATGCATTTGATTTTTTAAATGAGTCAAACAAGTGTAAGACTCTGAAGGGTGTATTCTTTTTGATAAAACCAATACAGTTTTGGCTGGCAAACAAAGAGAATAGTGATTTTAAATGTATAAGCAGCACAGCAGTCTAACAGTAGTATAGAGGCCGAGGGAAGTGTTTATGGAGATGTGAGTCTCTCTGGGAGCCTAATATGATCCTGTAGCTGGAGTGAGAGCTCATTGTGCCAGTGTAAAGGATTATACTGGTAAACTGGTAAAACAGAGTCCAAACAACCTCTGCCTCCTGCAGAGAGCCAACCAAACATCGAGCAATGTGAGCCCAGAATCTGGCCTAAGCTGACTCATTTCATCAATGACAAACCTGGAGACAACAGAAGTAGAAGAGCTGAGAGTGGAGGATATATGTAAAGGGAGTTCATACACATGCAAGTGCACGGCCAAAATGTGGTCCAAAAGAGAAGATGGAAAGAGGACGCAGAGGGGGGTGAAGGAGGCACCAGGCGTATGCTCTGTAGCTGAGAATAATATGGACAAATGATGCCTGTCCTGCTTGTCTGTTTGCATCCTGAGTGACAGTTTACAATTTCAGAGGCAGCAGGTAGGCCCAGCAGGCTGGCATTTTAGCTTTACAACATCCACAATTTCTTTGTGTTTCACCCTACATTTCCGGCTTTTATCTGATTCCAGCTATTTCTAATCTCCCTTTCTCTGCCAGTGCTCTTCCTATAACATTTACTACCACTTCTGTTTCAAACTACACTTTGTATGAGCATTCTAGGCTGAAGACAACATATAACATTCAGTCACTTTTAAATCACTCAACATCACATCACGCAATCATTTTAAACACTAGACTATTTCATGTAATAAAAAAACAACAAAAAACCCAACCATAAGATATATCTTATGCCACCCAGTTTTAAACTCAACCTAGTAATAGTGTGGCACAGGGTTAGCACTCTTGGCTCACAGCAAGAGGGTCCTGGGTTCAATTCCTGGACCGGGCTGTAAGGGTCCTTCTGTGTGGAGTTTGCAATTGTCCTGTAGGTTCACCATTGGGGCCAGGACTCCCCTGAAAAAGAGATTCTGAATCTCAGTGGGACTTTCCTGGTTAAATAAAGGTAAAGAAAATAGTCTCAAAATTAGGGCTGCACAATTCAATTTAAATCACATTTTTACTGGTCACAATTAGAAAAAGGCTTGTGAAAGTTGAACTGTTAATATTGTAGTCTTAATGTTTCCAGACAGGTTCAAAATATCGGAATCCTGGTTTTAAAAACAAAGCAAATCTAATGACAATTGCAATATTTGCTTTTCAAAATCACAGTTTTGTATTATTTACCTCTGGTTAGTTGATGATGCTATTTGTCCTAATATAAAATTGTCTAAATGTATGAGCGTGGACATTATGATGACCCTTATTTTCAAGTCTCATGCTCCTCTCATGGGCTGCTTGTGAAATCCAACCAGTGAACACAATACATCATGTGCATTCTGTAACCTGCCATGGCTCTCTTCATCTCTGTTCCTTCAAAGAGAGGCCGAGGGTGTATTCAAACAGCAGGAACACACTCAGCTAACAAACCTCATTAAGGACCAATGGACATTTTCTCAATGCTTACACTAGTTGTCACACATCCCCTCTCAATGGGCACACTGGTGGCCACACGGACCACAATAAAGCATCTTTACAGAACTAATTAGAAGGGTCCCCTCTCTATTTAAAACTCATCTGAATAGGGAAAGGCGCCCAATAATGAAGTAGTGAGACCGAGATGGGACGGACACAAGAAAGAAAAAGAATTATGAGAAACCTAAGGAACAGCAATGGAGTCAGCGCTGGAGAAAGAGAAGAAATAATAATACACTTAAATGGAGATAGTGGTGGAGTCTTTCAAACAGGGTGGAATTAAATAGAGGCGGCTGCGCGGAAAGGGGGACCTAAATTAGTGTGGCACCGCTCTGTGAGGCTCACATGGGACTGAGGCAGGAACAGGGAGGGACTGACGAGATGGGTGTGACAACAGCACAGTAAAAGAACAGCTAAATATGTATAATATAATTAGCCAAAGAATAAATAATAACCTCAGCAAATGAATAAACAGGTCAGTGGCATGGAGGCTACGTGACAGGAGAAATGGTTCAACTAAAAATTGCCCGTGGTGAATGAGTGGTCTGTCTGCGTATGTCTCTTGTGTAAGCCCTGCCATTGTCCACAGGGTGTACCCCGTTCAAAGCCCATAGTTGCTTGGAAGACACCAAATAGAATAAGGAATGAATAGTAAATGAACAATACCATCATTATTTACCTTTTGAAAAAGCTGAATTGTTTCTGTGTATTATAAAGATTTAAGTTAACAATGATCTACAAATGACCAAAGCATTTTAAAGTTGTCAAATACTGTTCATCTTTTGCAGTAAACTAAAAAAAACTAAATCACAAAAAGAGTCTTAGCATAGACACTAGCCTGTTGTCAAGTCTCAGCTCAAGCTCAAGTCCAAGTTTGACCAAATCAATGAACACTTACAAATGAGAGTTTTAAAATATATCTGTGCACATTATATTATTGGATGACTAATAATGAATGTAGACCATTAAAAATCTTTTCAGCAAAGCTTTTCAGCCCCCACTGAATTTTAAGTTCAAGTTGAAGTTATGACCTAATTGTTGTCCCATCAAACCCAGTGGTCCTTGATGAGAGTGAGGCATTCTGGGGGACAAGCAGGTGTCACAGAGCTTCCCAGACAGCCCAGTTAATTTGCACTTTTTTCCCCACACACATTTCTGGGGCTAATGTGTGCGTGCATGCATGTGTATATTTGTGTGTGTATATATTAGCGATGCGACTTGACCCTAGCGGGCTGCGGCAGTGTTTCGCGTCTTGCTGGGCGTGGGAAAAAGACAGGACCTCTTTTCACAGCTGCCTTGGCTGAGGCCGGGACCGCTGGGGGCCCCCTGAACACACACCCGTCTCCCCCTCCTGCCCCCCCTCCCTCCCTCTTCTGTCCCATTCAAGGCTAACCTACTGGCTTTCAATAGCGGGACCCCCTCTTCCCAGTCCTTCATAAATACATCTCATTATTCAAGGCCTAGTTTGCATAGGGATTCCAAAGAGATCTCCACTCTGCTCCTGAAGCTTGAAGCCCCTCAGCCTTTTTGGACTGCACAAGTGCAAATTCGACTTAGTAATCTCCCTGTGGTAATATTTGTTTTAAAAAGATGTGAGCACGCTTACTTTACATAGATGAAAAACAATTTAAAAAATGACCAGCTACGTTCTCTCGTTTGTGTTCTTAAAAATTCAAACAAAAACCTAAAATATCCATAGAACAAGATTTGGACGTTATCATTAGGCAGGGCTATGCTAAGTCTGTATTCCATCTGCCACCATCTATTGTACAGTACCCTATAGGCGCACATACACATGCACTCTTCAGCCACTCAACATGAAGACCCCCCCGACACAAAACCCATTCACTGCAATACATTACTGCATGGATTTATCTCCCATCAGCCTGCAAATACTGAGGTTATAATTTACATCCACTTTAGAAAACAGCAGCACAGGCTGCTCCTTGCATATGCTAATGTACAAAGCTTGGGAAAATCTGGACAATTCAAAAGAAGTCCACAGTAAATTTGAATAACTGAGCTTTCGGGGGGAGCTTCAAGGTTGTGGGACCATGAAGATTTGACCTTGCTGACAATATGTACTTATTGGGTAATTACAAATGTGGGACAATTTTAGGAAATCGTCGGGAAGCACAAAGATAGGTAGGGTTCTCCTTTTTTGTGATTAATTGGAAGTTTCTTTTGAAATAAATTGAATGCATTTAAAAATCACAGTCTTCTATGGAGGTTTAGTATCATTTTTGTCTTGTGATGTTGCCATTGCCACTATAAAAGCCATACAAAGGTTGGATCATATAACAATATTATAACTAATAAAATATTCTGATCTGAACTTGTGCCAATCCAGCCTCTTCTCTCAAGTCTTCAACCCGACATTTATTATTGTTTGAATTAGTTTGGTAAATGCCTCCATGTTTTTCTAATATCAAAACTGAATAAATAGTGACATAACACTTTTACCAAACTGTCCACCCCTCGCCATAGCTCTATGCAAATGAATACTTCACATACAATAATCCTGAGGCATTGCAAGGTTGTCTGTGAAGGCATTAGGGCCAGAAAGGACAGAGCCACCCAAACGCTCTTTCCACATGAGCAGGTCCGAACCCGGCGCCTGCGCTCTGCTAACGGGATAAAGGACCGCAACTGAGATTACCACCTCCCCTGCACCTAGCATACATTCTACCTGACAAATAGGATCATAGAGTTTACAGGGATAAAACGCTCCATGTATGAGAATGAAAGCAAGAGATCTGTGTGAACAGTATAGGATCACTGGGGGAGAGGGGGAGAGGGGGAGAGGGGGATACTTCAAAAGGAGGAATGATGGAATTGAACATGGAGGTCTCACTTTGCTCTCAAATCACTCAGTGTAGCTGTGGGCTATGCTCTAGCTTCACATTGTATGTACATATTCAAGCTAGCGTGTGATTTACACCTGGCATTTACAGTGTGTGCGTCAATAGATGTCCTTTTAAAGAACCTCTCTGTAAATGTGAAATTAAGGATGACTCTATTTTTACGCCAACCCAGTGATGAAAGAGCTACACCCATTGGGCAGTTCTAATACATTTGTGCATGTTTTCTTGATTTGATAGTTACCTGCAGGTGGATCCTTGTTTGGGCTGGGTTTGCCTTCACCGAGTGTGTCTGGTGCAGGCTCCATCTCTGACGAGGGCCACATGATCCTTTGAACAGAAAAAAAATACATTAATGCAAAACTCTAAAAAGCTACATTTGAATAAAATATCAAACATTAATATAACTCATCTTCAAGGCGATGGAAAATAGACAGAATTGAAAGTGCATTAATCTTGTAGTGATCTGACCTTGTAGTGATCTGACCTTGTAGTGATCTGGTAAAACTGTCTGATTGTTTTGACTTGGTGTTTTTGAACTTCTCATTATTTCTATGCTTTAGTCCAGGGCCTAATACATGTATAGCCTGCTGTAAGTTATTCTTAATGTTATTGCTTAACAACAGCACAGTTATAATAATATAATAAACGTTTATATAGCGGTGGGCTATATGGCGATCAAAAATTGAACCGTGAGATGAATTTATGACGATCTGCTAATCTGAAAGTTGAATCGTGATACAGTGCATTCATTTATGCTCTTCATCATTTTTACTGTAACAACACTAGTGTTCATATTAATAAATTAAGGATTATGATGAACATCGTCTTTGATGTACATACTGAATTTATATAAAGTAATTAGGTGAGGTTAAACACAAGGTAACTTCAAGATGGAGGACATGCAGGTCAGACTCTACAGCAGCAATCACACAGAGGCGCCACAGACGGTCACACACCATTCAAGATGTTGTTTAACGGTTCACATCAAATATTGTCAGTCATGGTCTAAATAGAGCATGGGACTTCTGGGATATTCAATCATTTCTAAGGCTTGCTGAATCGGCTCCGAGAATAGATCAAACTCTGAGCTGGTGTCCTATTTTGTTCTTATCTAGCTGGCAGGCTCAAAATAATTCACTCCACTCAAATACACATGTGCTATATCCAACTCTTTAATGGCACTGATGAATATATTCACTATGGGCTATACTACAATCCTAAAAAACATGTATGTGTAATCATCTCTGGTGCTGAACATACTAACATTTACGATAGTGTTTCAATTATGTATTTACCCCAATACACAGCACCTGCCTGAGAATTAGGCCTACATTTAATATGCCTCCAGCGTATAGGCAAGCTACATGAACTGTTTAGCCTCTCAGATAAAACACATACAAATGAATGATGTAAACAGTTGCTTCCTGGTGTACTGTGGGTATATGAGTGAATTTACCAAGTGGACATGATAGATGATATTTCCTGAATTCCTACTGAATGTTTTCCAGCTGAAGAAGACTATCAACGGCTATAGACTGAAGTAGAGTAATATCTTAATAGCCTATGTCTATCTTTGTGAAACTATTGCTTAGACCTGGTGCTTTAAGCATTATCTTGCGCCTATTTTCCTCTTGATGTCAAGATATAAACATCAGGGACTAAAAGAGGCCCATGCAGATAGTAATGGAAACACAGACTTGGTTATGAAATTGTATTATGTTATCGAGAAGTCCGTCTGTAATTTTGCAAAATAAAAATAAATAGAAAAGAGTAATTATAAAACTACAAAAAAAGACTAAAACAACTTATGTGCCAATAATAGAAGCTAATCATCGCCACGCTAGTCCCCAGAAAGCTGCCGCCAGTGTTGATGCCAACGCCATCACGTGAGCCTTCAACTGGCCAATCACAGAAGCGCTTTAACTATTTCTGTTCTACCCTCCAGATATTACAGTTGAACACCCACACAGTTGTGACAAGTACTACAGTCAGTCTGCTTTTCCAAAATCTCTCTCGCATTTCATAAAGTTGTGCGAACTCAAATGTGACTGGTCCTCTATAGGCCCCAGCATCACCGCGATTCCAAAATCACTAATCCCAAACGCATCCACATTCACGCCCTCGCGGCCACGCAGGTCCTCCTCTGGACGTGTCCACACAAACCCGGGACAAATAAAAAGCCGTTAATGGACTAAATTTACATCGCTGTTGTTTGCTCTCTCGGCTTCTCCTCCGAGGTGGCGTCCCTCAGCATCCATCTATTCTGCCTGTTCAGCTCGTCCCGGCATCCCTGCTCCTCTGCTGCCACGCCGTAAAGAGCCCCTGCTCCTGAAGTACTCGGCATCAGTTAGTACTTTCGGTTCTCTAGCTTTATGAAATTAAAACTCATACAGCTAGATAACCAAAGACACAAACTAAGCCATGGTCTCTTAAAGGGGACGCCTCTCCGACTCGCTCTGCACACGGGAGGCAGGAGACAGAGGAAGCATCGAGGGAGAGAGCCTGCTGCTTGGTCACATTGCGCTTAGAGCTCTATACGCACACGCACATACGCATACAGATGGAGAGACGGAGAGAAGAAGGAGAGGAACTAGCCCCAAAGCTCCTGAAAATATCATTTTATAAGCTACATATTTTAAAAAGAGTTGTGAGTCGAGCTATAGGCTCTACAGAATATACCCTGTGGCTCTGCACTTGTGCAAACAATGAATCAAATCTAATAATATCGCATGCATCTTTTAAAGAAAATCAATCTTGAACTTGAACGTCACAGGCTCAACGCATCGAAAACTTATAATGAAATGAATGATGAAGCACACTTTTGTACTTGACCATCACACGTGATCTGGGCCAATATAAAGGTTTTTATACAAGTATAGGCTATACAGACTAACACAAACTAAACCCTTACAGGCTCCTTTTGAAAGTATGGGTTATTGTCATAAATGATTACGTAAAGGCAAGGACAGTAAGTTTTAGAAGGTGTTTGGTATCTCCATGTAGCCTGTTGTTATAAAGCTACAATATACGCGATAAAGCGACTCCAAATGGGGCCAAACCGAACCAACATTAGTTAGACTGTTCTTTTACAAAAGGCCAACGTCTCACTTACTTGCACAGCAGGCTAACTCCACTTCACTAAAAGCAAAGTCCTCCAAGATATCCTTCAAGTCCACACTGTAGCCTACTTCGTATTATCTTTCAAATTGGGTTTTGTATGAAAGCGTCTAACAACATCAAATCATGTAGAAAATGTAACACAAAATATGTTATTAGAACAGCATAGTATCCTTTCCCTCACACACACGAACTGCGACTGACAAGAGCAGCGCGTCCACGCGTGGAACCGGCGGATGGAGAGGGGGCTAACTCCGCCTCAGAGAGAGAGAGAGAGAGAGAGAGAGAGAGAGAAAGAGAGAGAGAGAGAGAGAGAGAGAGGCGGGAATCTAGGATTATAGAAACTACTCTGAAAATAAATGTGGTCTGGAGTGGAGCGTATTCATTATCTTCACCAATTAACTGTGCGTAAAATGTGCGTAAAATGTGCGTAAAAGGGCACAGCCGATATTCGCATTAAAACCACCGGTCTTTGTCTTTGTCTCGTTGTTAAAGCCTTCCATTCCATAAAGCGTTTTTGAAATTCCGACTCACTTTTTTTCTAGAGCAAACATTGGGACCATTGCACAAACAGGTGTGTTGAGTTTTCCAAAAGGCCTATAATAAATATATTCACCTGAAATACTTCCCACCGGAGGCGTTTGAAGCGTCGAATTCGCGCCAGACGCCTCTCGTTGGACGCCTGAACATGCACTGTCAATAGCTCGTGGGCTTGGGACACTTTCCTGATAAAGGCTAACACATTGTTCGAATCTGTCAGGTTTAACTATTGCATGTTTGTGATTACGGTTATGGTCTACAGTCTATTGTCACATTATTGGTGTGTGCAATGCACTGATATGTATCTCTTTAATTGATATCATCCTGTATGTTTGGAAATGGTGTATTTTGTATTGTTTAGACTTATTAATTTTATGTTTGCACCAAGTACCACAGCAATGATGTGAGCCCGTTCACTCAGGCCCCATGGCAATAAACCCTTTCTGATTCTGAATCTAAAGTCTATGGAAGTTTTTCACGAGCTACAAAAGTAGGCCCACTAGATCCAGGCTTTGCATGGCGCAGAACAGGCCTCACCATAGAGCCAAATAGCAATTCCGCCTATAGCTTCATCCAAAGTGATGCTGTGATACGAGTGGTATCTGAGCCCACACGAGGAGATAGTGGGCCTGATATGCTGTAACTTTGATACAATAAGTCAGCGGCAGAGACAACTAACCAACATCAACATGTAATATCTCTCAAAGTTTGAAAGGTTGGTGTGTCTGTGTGTGCAGGTAAACCAATAAAAGAGAAGGGGAGCTGCTGTGGATTTCCAAACGAAGCTCGCATCAGATAGGCGTCACATATCTGATTATTGCGCATGGGCAATCTGTGAGTATCACGGAGGTGCGG
This sequence comes from Philypnodon macrostomus, assembly GCA_036025475.1. NCBI lineage: Eukaryota > Metazoa > Chordata > Actinopteri > Gobiiformes > Eleotridae > Philypnodon > Philypnodon macrostomus. Next base: position 12,183 of record JAVQKC010154484.1, read on the forward strand.
CTCCTGTCAGACTCTACTGTAGGAATCCATTCTACTCACCATCGTTTATAAACAGATCTAATCTGCGCTGGCCTCTGCTATCGTGTTGTAATTGAACCCACACCAAACCGCTGTGTTGTCCACGCGGTAACTACTAAAGAAGGTCCAACATCCTGAATATATCCACGTGCAGCTTTAGCGAGACTGATTCATTTTCATCAGAGTCTAGATCTAGGCTTGTGTCAATGACAGGCTATTTCATGAATTCACAATTACCACCAGAATGTATTTAGGAAATATTGAAATTTGCCAGATTTACTAAATTAACAATTTAATAAAAATAGGAACTGCAGAATGGGAAATATGATTTTAACCAAACACGTCAGTGCCTCCAGATGGTATTACATGAAATAACCTAATGTAACTCTGAGTCTTGTCAACAATTATTAGCCTGCACCTTTGCTCAATGTAACTTTTAATATTACAAATGAAAATAAAATGAAATCCACTGAAGTCTGATCCGTCACAGGATAATGCACATATGGTTCAGTTAAACAAAGTTGCGCGCGCTGCCAGTGCGTGGGAGTGTGTGTCACATGGATTTTCCCACAAACATGTGACAGGGTAAATGTACCCCCTCACAACCACCCCCCACTCCCTGGAAATAAAAAAGAAAGAAAAAAAGAAGTCAACATCAAGTTCAACAGCGTGCCAGAGCCAGATTTACATGACAATCGGGTCTGGGATCCTCCACGTCCCCCCAAGCCCGCTCAACACAGTCTGGCGTCATCCCCGCTACACTTTCCCAGGCTCACAACAATATCTCCTGCTGAACTCTGCACTACAGTGCTGCCTGGGGCCTCTTCTCCACCTCCTCCTGCCACTACACGGCTAAATGAATACTTCTTCGATGAGCACACACGGCCAAGACTCTCATTAAATATTCCCAGAAACTGAATTAATCCAAACTCGATTGAGAGGCTGCCTGGATGTCCAGAATTATAGCTTCAACGTTACATGTGCTCTATGCTGTCACCTTCAACACTTCACTCTCTAACTCCCTGCATAATTGAATTACTGTTAAATAAACCAGTCTGTTCACGTGAATAACATTGTTAACGCTATACCCCGTCGTTACGGTTAACAGTTTGCACCATTTGTATTCCATGCGCATTGTTCTCTTGAAGGGGTTGGTTAAAACATAAAACATACAAACAAAAAATAGATCTTGAAATCCCATTTCTTTGAGATACTTATCCAAACTCATACTGAAAACCCGCGTATTGTTACATTGCCCACAAGATAAGACTTAATAATTGCATATGTCTGGATGAAGCAGGTCAGTAGAGATGGAGGAGGGACAGGACTAAGGGCCTATCACATTTGTGAAGCAAGCTTTGTTAGATTTTTGGGTAAGCGGGCGGAGGGATGAATCGCAACTTCAAAGTGATTACAGTAAGATATTATTTAAAAAAATATATATATAGTCTAGACGTTATTTTAGACGATATTAAAATGTGTACCAAGTAAACTGACACTAAACCTAAAATAGACCCATGCCAGCACTATGGGAAAAATGTTCTCTGTAAATTACGAGTCCATTTGTATTAATCAGGGCACACTGTGCATGCGCAATGGAAGACGTGTCTACTGCAGGTTTATACCTTCTGTCTTGATGACTCCTTAGTGCTGAATAGAGAACCTGTGTTTTACTAAACACAAATGCACACACGAGATTTACTGCCTGCACACAAGTCTATAAGTTTGGATAACATTCCTCACCCCTATCCTGTGTGTTATACAGTCTATAACAGTTTTACAATGGGGCTGTGCAGCTATTTATTGGCTGTGACTGACTGTCCATTTACAAGAGAATAATGCACGCACAGCAGAGAAATTAATTTGAACAACGCGGACATTAAATCTGAACGATCTGCTGCAGCTCGGCGCGTTCTAAACGCACAGGTCTGTATAAAGTGTGAGAAAATGCAGTAACTCACATCTACAGAGCGAACAGCGACACTCTTTGGCGAGACTGAGCCACAGTGAGCCACACAGAGCCACAGTGAGCCACACAGAGCCACACAGAGCCACAGACGAAGTAACGCGATCATTCTAATGTGCACATGTCTAAAATGTCTGTTTCCTGCACATACAGGATTGATCCTAAACACATGTAATCTTCTCAGAAGGAATAAGGACCGTTAGACCGCATACAGGGTCTATACCACAGACAGATGCAGTATAATTCAATTCATTTTTTAGTTTCTGAACATATGTGCTAATAGGGCTAACGGCTCCACTGTAAAACTGTTTAGAGTCTTTGTGAATTATCAGATATTAATTTTGCAATCTCCGCCATTTATAATGACAGTAAAACCTCAAACTGAATCAACAGAGGTCTTCATAAAATTCAGCTTTTTTTATTATTATTAAATATAAATTGTATTATATTATTGTATACTCTTATTCGACTCACACACTCCTGGGTGTAAAAGCCAGTTAAAATTGTATGAAATATGTAAAACTTTATCTTGATATACTACATTGTTTGATTTTCTTCTGTGCTTCAAACTTCAACCTCAGATATTTGTCAGGAACACACATCTTGTCTCCCCCCATTTTGTAAATGTTAAAACAATAATTAAAGTGAGTTTCATGTGAAATAAGCCACAGCATCACAGCATTTAACATATTACACTTTGTGTGTGTATAAATAATACATGTCACTCACTTGTGAAGTGGAGTCAGTAACACGTGGAATTAATGAAGTATCTTTTTGAATAAATTGTAGGAGATTTTACTTTTACTCATTTTCAAGACTTTGTGCTTCTCTGCCACCATTGTGCATTAGGCCTTGTGATTTCACAGGTTCTGTGTGGTTGTAAAGGGATTATGGCGTTATGGTTGTGTTTCTTCTTGTTATTTTGTAAAAATATCATTTATTTAAAAATGTTCTATTGCAAAAAAATGCAAGAATTTATCAAGCATATTATATAGGCCTAATGCTTTTTTGTGTTTGATTACACCATTAAAATAAACATTAGACATTACGTTCAAACCTACAGACCAGCCCCACACTCTGTCCACACGCTGGCTGGCACAGTTTATACAAGTAATAAGTAATTATTTAAACTGCATTTTACTTCTATATTTAAAAGTCAAAATGCTCCCTCCTCTGGAACACACACAGAACATGCCTGATTCTGATGCTGACACTACAAAATGGAGAATATGAGCTTTGGTTAAATTCGTCTGTTTCATCCGCTCTTGATGACACTCACAATCTCAGACATGTGTCTGCAGAACTTGTGAAGAACTCTTCAATCATACTAAAGATACAGTGGGTTATTATTGGGGACATATTGACTAACAGAAATAGCAGATGATCAAATATAATCACACAATGTGATAAAATGTGTATTTTATGATCAAATATTAGGCCTTTAAAAACTGAAAATACCACCTTAATTTCACTCCTTCTTTACAAAGAGTATGTGAAAAAAGATTGGCCTCTATCATAACTGATATGATATATATGATATATATGATAACTGATATGATATATATGATATGTATGATAACTGATATGATTTATATGATAGAGTTTATGCTGTAGTCCACATTAAGCTGTTTTTATAACCTCCCACATGAAGTTACTGGTGATTGAAGTCACTGAAGTATGTTTTAAAAGTGTCATATTAAAAGTCTCTTCGAGGCCAAATGTTGAAGATCATGTGAGAGACTGTTCCAATCTGCTTTGATCTCATTGGCCATTTTTATTTTAAAATAGCCCATAATAAAATTGTGTAATAATCAGAAACAGGTTAAGATATTACATACATTTCTCTCATTCAAACTAAAGACACATTTATCTTTTGGGCTCTTGTAACGTCACCTTTCTTGCTACAGTACGACCTTTTAACAACGTTCGTGTTTTCCCACAGTGCATTCAAAATTGACATTGATCTAGGCCTATAACGACACCAGCACAGCCTATAAGGAAAGTCTAAAATAGTGAGGTCCTTACCAGCAGTAGCCCTGAGCAGACCTGTCCCCTCGTGAGCCTGAAGAGAAAGAGTGAGAACTGCTCCTCGTGCCTTCATTTGAGGCGGGTGGGCTTTATGCAAATGAACGCTGACACCGACCTGTGTGCCATGAATAGAGCCGCGCGCCCACAGCCGCGTTCCCACGAGCCGCATTCCTCCGGTCAAGTTCAAGCTCAATGCCTCGCTGTCATTAAAATGCAAGGCGTGCCGCGTGGCTAATCCTAAAAAGGCAAGTGCTCCGCGCCATGGGAGAGGACTACTTTGTGTCTTAACCGCGCAGCACAGAATTACATGGAAATACATAGATATTGTGAGAAAAGCTAATGCTCAGAAGTGGGATACCAAGGAGAAATACTGTGTGTGTGGTAGTAAATAATGCATACTGTAGGTTATAGGCCTGTACACAAAGATCCTATTTCAGTTTGATAAGAATAATGATGAACATTTAGGCCTATTTCAACAAACGTTTATAACAATGAGAAAAATTTGTCAGACTGTCAATGGTGTCAAAAGTCACAGGTGATGTTATAAGATATCCATCCACACTTTCAAAACAATCACACTGCCCATATAACATATTTTTGATCTTTTTGATAGGCTTACATTTTTATGAATGAATACAACTTTCATTCTCTGGGTTGATTGTCAGGTGTATATATTTTTTGATTACCCCAGAGTAGACTGTTAAATAAATATAGGCTGCCATGACACACAACAATGCCCCCACTGTTAAAGACTGATAAAAATAGGCCATATCAGTGAGGTACAATTCATTCACTGTACATTTACATTTCAATTTTATGAACTGCACTTCTTTCATTATGTGAAAATACATAAAAAGAACCAATGGATGATGAGTTGTATATAAGTTCCTGTTTCGTTCATTAACTGTTTATATAAGTAACAGATGTGAATGCATTGTCTCAGTCTGACCTGGTGCCTGTGCATGTGCTCAGCAGCTCAGAGCATGCTGGACGTCCCGAGCAGAGGATTCCCACATGTATATTCTGCGTATTTATCTGATGTGTCTAGCCATAGTATGGCCATCTCAGTTCCAGACACCCCCGACCCACCTCCCCATGTTCCTGCATTTTAGGTCTCATAAAACGGTGTCTGGCTCGCTGATCCCATGACCCCTGTGGGAATCCCACCCTCACTCACCATTTGTATGGTGCTTATTTGTGTGTGATCATTGAAATTAATAATTAATGTGGGAAATGTGGGTTTTACTCTTTGTCTTACGCAAATTACATTTTTTGTTAAAGAATTACTGTGTTTTTATCTTTGAACTGAATGCTTTTTTGTTTATGGTGTTAAAAAAAGAATAGATAATAGTAGGGGTCAAAACTGTCAAAACAATTGTATGTTGTCTTTGCAAACACAAAACATGCCAAACACAAAACACTTATGCCTGTCAACATGATACAGTCAAATATTCACCGTGTAGTTCTCAGAGATTGTACTGAGCAAAAACAACCAGAAAGTGATCAAGGAGAGGTTGTGATCTATCGTTTTTGACTGATTAATAAGGTAAATGGAGAATTTCCAATGTTCCAGAAAAATATATATTTTCCCAGATCTATTACAGCTGATAAGGCACAAAAGTTTCTCTAAAAAGGGATGATGCATTTACACGCTCATAAAGATGTTTATTACTAGTTTATAGGGCTCTTTTAGTGTTTATAGGGCTCTTTTATTGACCCTTTTGTGGTTTTAGGAGGGGGGGCAAATGACCCAATATAGTTGTTATACTTTCAAAAGCTGAATGATCAACATGCTGAAATGTGTTGACCACTTAGAGGGCTGACAGGTCAGAGGTCAGGGGTGAGACTGGTTGCAGAGCGTGCCGATGACCACAGGCTGTCGATAAATTCATGGACTCGTGGTCAGTGCATCGGGTGACCTCTGGTGTCACAAGCCGGACATCCCACACATGTTTCTTTATCCGGTTCAGCATTGATCACTTGACCTGTCCGATAAGGATGTTATGTGAACAGATATAAAGCTTTGATTATAATGACCTAATAATTATTATTGTTTGTTATTCTGAATATACCAACCGTCCAATAGGCATCACATAGACAGAGTTAGTTGATGTCTAGACTGCATCTTTGATGTCACTTATCTTGAAGTTGAATATATCTGATGATTGGAGCAATCTCGTCCTCAGTCAGCCGTGTAAGCCAGACATTCAGTCATTGTCATGTCTGTCTGAGCTTAACACAGGATCTATAAGAATTCATAAATTAATGTTATTTTTATTTGTTATAAAAAGGAAATATGGTACAACAAAATAGGTAATGCAAGATTGGTCTCAGACATTTTTCTTTCTATAGGGTTAGGGATTAGGGTTAGGGGTTAGGGATTAGGGATTAGGGTTAGGGTTAGGATTAGGATTAGGGATTTATCCAAAATGGCATTAGTCTATTAATTGTAGGCCTCCTTGTTGTAAGAATATGTGGCTGATAAAAATGCTCTTTTAAAGATTATCTGTTTTTTCCCAGCTTCATCCAGAATATCTTATGTGAGGCTGCCTTCTCATTTTATCTAGTAGGCCTATTTTAGCCAGTATTTCTGTTTCAGTTATTTCTGTTGAGTTCAGTTATTATTTGGATTTATGAAAAACACAATTATGTATTATGCATTTGAAAATGTAGTACTTCATTTGCAATAAATCTATGTAAACGCAGAAAGAATAATTTCTTTTTGAGAGAGTTGAAGTTGGGGTAAAAGCATCACACTCATGGTGGGCAGTTGATCTCACCCCCACAACACCAACACACACCAAAGAGATGCACCACAGGGCAATCATTTTTCACCCGCCTATGGGCCCGTGACAGGTCTGGGACAGGCCTGCCTGTGTGAGACTGGCAGGCCTGACACTTCCGTATAGCCATGTTAATTATGGGCATCTGCTTGGACACCCCAGTCTGGGCCCTCAGCCTCCCTGGCTGTTGCCATAGGGACAGAGGGGAGCCGTTGGTGGTTTGGGTCAGACACAGACCCCGTTATTCTCGGGAGAGGTGACCAGACATGACCCCCACAAGTAGCTCTTTTTGATTTGGGTGAGAAACATGGAACAGCAGCCAATAAGGATCCTTCCAGGTGTATTCTGCTGACTGTAGATGCAGATTCTGAGTCACCAAAGTCACACTGCTTCCTCTAGCCTCATGATTTGTGGATGTGGCTGTATTTTGTGAGTTGGTTTTGTTAACAAAAAGTCACTTGAGATTTAAATGATAAAATCCAAAGTAGAAAACCAAACAGTAAACATCGAAGCCTTTCTTTTACATCCTGAGACTTCTTTGCACTTTGCATATATTACCCCGAGTCTGTCTTCACAAACGCATTGTTGTGTTTTCCCACACTGCCCCTTTTGATGTCTCTTTTGTCACTGGGAATAAAGGCAGACTGATGAATGGGAGGAAGACTGCGACTCTGTCTGAGGGGACCCTTTTGAGAATAACAAGGACACGGGGCGACCCCTGCTGGACAAGAGCTGAAATATTTCAAAACGCATTAAAAAAACAGCGTGTGAAACTGAATATAGTTTATTCATTAGCCCTAACTGTTAGGCCTATAGTTAACAGCCCCGACACTAATCAAATATATTCAATTGGAAAAGCTGGCTGTGGCTGAAGCTCCTCCTCACACTTTTATTACAATGACCATCAGATTGTAGAGATGAGTGCATCAGTAAATCAACTCTGGTATTCCCTTACCTATATTGTCTTATTCCTTACATATAAAGTATCTAGTTCCTGGACCATGAGCCAGTCTTTTATACTAATAAGCTAATTTAAAGGTTAAATATAAAGCTGTGTATTATTTACATTTACAAAGCGAAGATCGGTCTGATTTAATCTACAAACTAAGTTAGCAGTAATTTCTTTGTTACATTATTTGCTAATGTTAAAGTTCTTATCACTGCCACTAGAGGGAGACAGAATGAAAAGTTGGGCAGCAGTCGCAACAATAATAGCCAATGAGAACAAATTATAATATAGCCTATAATATATGTTATATATATTATTTACTCTTCATTATTCGTTATTCTATTGTCATTCTTCCCAGCCCAAAACCATCCTCATGTAAAAACCCCATCAAACCGCTAGATGGCGATAAAACATTACCAAGAGAGTGGTCATGCAGCTTCAATCATGTTTTAGACTGGTCCCCAAAAATTCTAGACACAGAAACATACAAAGGCAGGCAAGGTTGAAAGTTGTCTGAAGTGAAAGATTCTGACTTGAACATCGCTACATAAATCATTGTTTTCAGTAGAGTGAAGACGTGAGGCTCAGGAGTTGAACTGGACCATTAAATGTCATGTGCTGCAGAGAGAGGACACGCAGGGCACCATGGGATATAGAGGGTCAGTCAATGTCACAGTTCAGCACAATCTCAGAGCTGCACAGGTCTCAATTAGACCTTTATAAAAGTGGGCAGAGGTCAACCAAAGTCTCTGCCTCATAGCATTAAGTCAAGGACAAGGTGATGGTGACTTTGAGTGGTGGAGAGTACAGTCAAGAGTTACTGAAACATTAAATGAACAAGCCCAACAATGTAAACAAACTTCAAAACAAACAAAGCATTAATATTTGCCAAAAAATCCTTCTCTTCTTGGTATATGAGAACCACCATTTTGGACCAAGATAGTGGGCGGTGGCTTACACGCAATCTTCCTGAGTGGTGTCTGCGTCTCCTCCCTGTGTTACTGTGGGTTCTCTTCACGTGCTCCACCTTCCTGCAAAGACATACAGTTGAATACGACTCGGAGCTTGCAAACGAATGTAGAGTTTGTGAACCGTGAGCTGCTAAAGTGAGAATAGATTGTGCACTGTAGTCGAACTAAAGCCTCAAGATGCTTCTAATAGGAACAACGTGGAAGAAAATCTAAGAATATATATGTACAGTTCAGTATACAGTATACAACATACATTATTTTATTTTATTCTGGCTCACTTTTTCATTCATTCATTCATTCATTCCGCTTGTTCCCATTGAAAGTGAGACTGCCGATGCTGAAAACTATGTGGGTCTGGGGAATTTTATTATCATCATGATAAACCAATTTCACTGTTTTGTGGAAATCAAACAGTAAGTAAACTGAGCATTGCATCTTAATGACCTACTTTTGAGTCATGACCCACACTTTGTGAACCACTGAACTAGATCATTTAGAGAACAGCATGAGGTAATGAGACTGAAACGTGGACTATTAACAACTGGGTCATGTCTTACCTACAGCTATTAAAATAACAGACCACCTTCATCCTATTAGTATCAGCTTTCATGCTGGTAAGACTGGTTTACAATGACAATTCGTTTTAGTTAACCAATCTATGCAATATTTAAAAAAAATTAAATCAAATTTTAAGAGAATTTAATGTTAAAATGTTGTTTCTTCATCAAAAACATGCCTAGAGTTATATATATATTTTTTGTTTATGTAATTCTTATGCTGAGGCACTTACCTTCTCATGAGCTGAAAACACCTTATTACTAGATAGGTGAAGAAATCCCACTTTGCTAACTTTTGCTTGAGTTGGCTGTAATAGTGAGATGAGGGGGGATTTCTGATAGAGAGAAAGCAACCGGTCCCATAAAAAGAAGTAAATAGTGCATTTCACAATTGCATCTGAAAAGCGAATCTAGAAACAGGCAAAATTATTTTAAAAAGCTTGAAAAAAGACATAAAATACTCTTTTTAATATAACTGAACCAACCGCTGAAGGCATATCTCCCTGTTTTTGGGCTGCATGTTTTTCTGCGCCACACACATTGGATAAAAGCCTTACACCCTGACACAGAAGAGCAGCTCATTAGAGACTCTTTCCTCTCATACTCATGTCAGCCTGAGTGCATTTAGGATTCTTATTTACTTGATGCTCCACAAAAAAAAAACAACCACAGATAATCCCTAAATAACCCTTATAATTTCAAAATGGTTGAAGTTGTAAATTCAGCTGTATTGACGACCCTTGGATTGTTCACAATTATTCACAACAGTGCACACACAGCTGCTCTTCCACACATGACCTGAATTTTAAACACCTCTTTAACTGAGTGTTTTTTTCAGTTTCAGATGAAAAGTGGCAGAGTTTTTAAACAATAAATACATCAAATCATGTTGTATATCTACCAAAAGCCTTACACCAGCAGTTATAGATTGCCCTGAACAATGGCAGGGCTGCACAGAGACACATACATTGACAGATAACTATTCATTCACTACTAACTTACAGTCATCAATTCTCCAGTCACATGTATGTCTTTGGGCAGTGGGAGAAAGTCAGTGAACTTGCAGGAAGATTGCACTCATAGAGACTGAAATCGTGAGAATGGAACCCACAAATCTTCTGGCTAAAAGCAAAGAAATGCTAACCAATATGTCTCACTCTTCAGCTGAGTTGTGAATGATGCCTGTATCTCGCCTGACTGCCTTAGTCATGTCCAGCAATGGCCAGAGGGCATTTTCTCTACACTGTAAAATGTAGGCTAAAGTTAGGAAACCTTACATATACGTATATAAGTGAGGCTGACTCAAAATTTTAAGTTACAATTCATTAATGTTTTTCTCTCTCTAGCACCGCAATGTAAAAGTAAGGTGGGAAAGCTTGAAGAAATGGTTGGATTTGCCCAGAGGAGGTAGTCTGATGGATCTCCCGGGCTTGGTCGTTCTGTGATGTGGTGTACATTTTGAGTTACTGCTGTTGAAGTCAAATGCTGACTATTACATACAACATCCACATAGCCACAGCACACCCCTAATTTAAACCCATACATGACATTGGATCTTTCTTTACAAATATAGCAGCACAAACACTGATTTCACTATTCAGCACATCACTTACTTAGGCTCAGTGGAAAAACGTCAGCATTTCCAGAAGCCTCAAGCCAAAGACACTGAACATACTGTGCCTTTAATGACAATCTACTGTGAAAAGACCCCATGAATTTAAGAGAAAAAATGAGGCCAAAGCATACATAAACGAGTAGGCCTGTGGTCAGACAGTGTCGAGGTATTCCACTCTATGTGGTTTACCTCTGGTGCCCACAGCGTCTCCGGCACTTCCTCCTTTGCTGCCTAACCCTAACCCTGTTGTAGCCCAGATGGGGCCTCTTTGGCTGAGAACCACTTCAGCACAGCTTGGCGGCAAAATAACTGCCTCATAAGCACAAGCAGTAAACTTCATAAAGTTTAGTTCGGGCTACTGTCTACGGGGAGATATCGCATTTCCTCTCGTTTTATGTGGTCAGGCTAAACTCCTGTTTTGATCTACTCCCTTTAAAAGCTTCTCTATTAAAATAAGCTGTGAGGTTTTACCCACACAGAAGCATGTAAACAGCATAGACGGGCTACTGGAAGCCTCATTGCAGTCTGCTTCCGCTGGGTGAATGCTGAAATGCTGAATGCTGGGACACTATAAGATCTCGGTAATCAAAGTAATTCTTCTGCCATCAGGCTTATCCCACTCCTCCCTGTGTGTTTGGCGTTCTCCGTTGCGCGTCCTTGTGGCAGAGTGATTGACAATGTTTGTGTGTTTGTTGAAGCGGCTGACATTTTGAAAAAGTCACAGGACACACAATGTTTATGCTTTTGTGTATGTGTCAGTGTGCTTCCTCTGTATGCAATAGGCTCACACACACTCACACGGGTAAATCATAGGAATGGTGTTGCTCAAGGACACAGTGGAAGGGTTCATTGGTTGGAGTGGGAATCGAACCATGTTTATGTTTCTGTGTGTGATCTTTTATATTAAAGCAGCTTCTCCCTGAAGTCTTTAAGCTGTATACACTAAAGGGGCATCTTGCGTTAATGGTTGGTTTAAAATTATTGCTTTCCTCATTGAGTCGTGTTCTGAAGGAATTTCAGATGAAGTGGAAGTGAGTCCAATCCCCGACTGCTCTGGTCCTTATCAACAAACTCCAGCATCTGCTTGTAAAGTAAACACGCGGCATCTGAATCATCAGCAAAAACACTACTGGTATTTCTGATCTTCTCATATGTGTGCCACCATCTGCAATTTGCATAGATTTTCTCCCACAGTCTCAATACTGTGTTACAATGCCAATAATCTGTAGCCAAGAAGTGCTGCTCACAATAGGATTACGTGGGGAATACATTAATGTTTACATATATATGACACACCTGCTTGCATCAGCCCTTCTCAGTTTACACTTTGCATTGTCAATTAAGAGCGTGAGCCTTTATGACACAATCAACACAGTGAATAACATAAACGGGGAATGAAAATTTGAGTTTTTTCATTATTCAAAACCATTTTCATTGTCACTGTGATAGAGTGAAGCTCAAAATTAGATCATGTTTAGACCATTGTGACGAAGTGAAAATATAGAAGCTCTCAAAAATTTTTAGTCACTCAACATCTGACGTTTCGGGCTCTTCATCAGACAAGTGCTCTGAGAAACAGAACCATCTCACTCCATTCCATGATCACCTCAACAGCCAAACCACCTGACAATCCTCCATCAACACCTCAACAGCAGAATCATGTCATCCTCCTCTGCCCCATCACCATCTCGTCTCCCTATCTGTTCAACTCTACATACAAATATGTCTTACACACAGCAAAGTCTGGGTGCTGGGACTAGATCTGTGCTCACGGCTTTGGTTAAAGACATCAACAAATAACAACAAATGGCACTTTTCCCATTGCTGTGAGCTGAAATCTGTTGATGATGACTGTGTCTTGGTAATGTGTGATGTTTGGAGGCTAAATGACTCATCTCAGCTTCAGCCACTGGTCAAATGTTACACACAATCAGATGTTATCGTCTCTTCATCTCATTACAAACTGAAGCCTAGAGCTTATAACAGTTTGGCTAAAAGTGAGCTGTAATCAGAGACTCATGACCCAACATCCCTCCTGTAGTGATAGTTTGTTAGCAACATATCTCAACTTCACAGGCAGCTGATGATAGAGCGTACCATCCAATCGTCAAGGTTAATGGTTATATTTTCGCTCCTGTTAATACTGCTGTTGGGCACTCCAGGCACCATGCCCAGAGTGTGTTGTTAATAAACACACTGACGACTGTAATATGGCATCTCCATCAGTCTGCCTCGGGGCTGCTGTGGCTATGTACCGGAGCTTACCACCAGTGTGTGACTGTTGAGTAGCCTAAATAAGTAGTGGTTAGTTGTAAAGCTCCTGAAAACACAAACGCCACATAAATTATATTGTTATTATTTTGTGTATGTATTTTTACTGGTCACCATTTGGCTTAAGCTCTGTTTGGTTCAATTTTAATATTAGTTCTGGTTCAGTGTCTTTTCACTTCTCCGTGTTTTTCCAGCCTTCATCCTGCCTATACTTTAAATTGAGGTTGTTCATTTGATGCTTTGGATGAACACTTTGACCTCTTGATGTATAATACGCCGTGGGGGGTGGCTGCTGGTCAGACTGTCATTAAGCCCATCAGCAAATTTAATTCACGATGTAAGTTCATGGACGAATCGGATTATGGCCGTATAAAGGGAACCCCTCTCCTATGATTTACCCCCACCCCGCATCAGCACAGCCTCTCAGTCCTCTCTTTTGTAAACGGGGGGCGCGCTGGAACCGTCTGCTTGTCTTGCCTCTTTGTTCCTCAGCTTCTAAAGGCGAGAGAGGAAGGGAAGGGGTCGAGTCGAGCACCTTGCCCTGCGTCTGCGTGCGTCTATTCCGATTCGCCACATACTGTATCGGCGTCTGAAGATGAACGCCACTGCTGCGTGAGGAAGAGAGAGGAGGGGAAGGAAGCGGCGTAAAGTCCGGTCAACCCCGGCGACTCGCCTCGTGTCTCTGCAAAGTGTTCTTTCTCGTTTTTCATTGCGTTTTTGCGTCTTTTCTCCTCTCCGTCCACATAGCACCTGCACACCGGCTTCATTGGCTCAAATTCCTAAGCACAGGGACCGCTCCATCCACCTCGTGCCATCATAAGGTAAGACTGCGCTGGATGTTGAATGTGAAACGCTTTCTGGCACCAAAAGAGTTCCACTGGCTTCTTTATGAGGCTGACCATGCATCCAAAATACAGTTCAATGACACGCAAAAGTGCAAGTGGTGATCATTTTGTGTAGATTGGCCAGTCCCAATCAATGCCGTCTCCAAGCAGGCGAGCAGCTGAGACTCACACAAATTGCACTCGTTCGGGATAGCTTGAATTATTTACAGGTCAAAGCTTTTAATATTGGTCTATATTTACAAGCAATGCCAAGAGCATGCATAAATCATCAGCTCACAAAGTAACCTTGTTAGTGTGTGTGTCCTTTACGTGGTTGTATGCGTTCAGTATTAAGTTTCTTTGTAGAAAGAGGCATTGAGGAGATTCTCTGTCATCCAGGTCATTGTCTGATCAATTAGATTCACTTTGCTGTCATTTGTCAAATTCTGTATTGTAATGTATGTTTTGATGTAACATACATTCATTTACAACCGATAGAAAACACAGATTATGAAACATATATAACAATAGCCTATTTATGACTCAATAGTGTTTATTAATGTTGAATTAATGCTTTGTCAATGTTCGCTTAACTGGTTACTAATGCTTAACTAACTCTCAATAGTGTAGAGTTATTCTAAAGTGCAGCCAAAAAGGGTTAATAAAAAGGTGACTGAACATATGGTGTGTTCAGAATATGTCTGTTCAGATGTCTCCTTTCCAACCATATCTTTGAAAATAAATGCTATAAAGACGAGTATGCCATAGGCTTTGGGTCACTGTTTATTTGGACAGCTGTTCTGAAAGCTGCAGTTCTATTTCATATGGTGCACATGTGCTGAGTTACAAAAAACTAAAAAATGGATTTCACCTGGGAATGAAATGAATGTTGCATCCACGGTTGCTTCAAAGTGCCTGGAATCTGAACCATCTGAAAAATGAATACAAATGATTAATTGCTGCTGTCCGTTCAAGTGAACACAACTCACATATGCATGGACTATATAAACACAAACATGTATACGAATCACAGTGAACACTTTGGGTCACCCTGACAAACGAGTTGTATTGTGAGAGGATATATGAGAGCCCCCGCTGCTCTGAAAAAAAGACTTTTGTTTCTCTTTAGTGCCCTTCTTCTTTGGCCTTGTTAGTGGGTCCACCCCCAGCTGTGTGTCAGGGCTATAAAACAAACTGGTGGTTAACTAGGCAACACCTCACATCATAGTTAAGCTCGACAAACTCTGGGTTTAGGTAATACTGAAAGTCTGCATTTGATTTGCAAAGTCAATCTAGTGACGTGGGCGCTATGGTATACATATAATCTCTATGTATGGTAAAAATGCCATCAAAACCTAAAAATATTTAAGATACTGGCTTGTTTTTCCAACTGTTTCATCAGTTGTAGGCTGCTCACATCTTATCCCAGACAGATACAATGATGTTGAGTTCAGATATGTAGAGCTAAACCATGTAAAGCCAGTTACTACTTCATGCTTTTATTTACATTTGCACAAAGAGGATAGAATAGTGAGAAATGAGGCTACAAGACCAGCTGAAAGTTGTCTGTATGTGTGTCTGGGTTTTGTGTGTGTGTGTGTTTTGTGTGTGTGTTTGAGAGGCCATCCAAGCGTCTACACGTCTGAGAGCTCACTGGTGTCTTCATGCATGTAGATGATGGCACAGGGGATGGGGAGATGCTAAAATAGAGTATGAGGTCTGGCTCTCTCAATCTGGCTACTGTGTTGTTTATCATGTCTGGCTTTGAGCTGTGTGCAATTCTAGCAGTCAGTGTGTGTGCGTGTGTGTGTGTGTGTGTGTGTCAGGGGAAAGCTGAGGTAAGAGTAATGTGAGATACTCAAGACAGAGCCCATACTGGTATTGATTATAGCCGGACAGAAGAAGTAACAACTGCTTTGACTGGCTTTCACCTTACACACACAACTTCAATGTTCTTCACGGTTTATAGTGGTTGCTGTTTGAGTCCTTACAGAAAGATATTAAATAAACTATCAGACAGCACAGTCAAGATTATGGTTGAGCAGCAGTTTGTGATTGCAGACATATTTAATAGCAGTTACAAAGCAGTGATAAATGGTGTTGGCAGTGGCTGGAGATAGAGCAGGGCATCTACTTTCAAAATCAGTTTGATATTCACTCCAACCAGTTTATAAAGCCCCTGCATCATTGAGCACACACTACTCACCTGCCTATCAATGAATGTGTTCCTTGTATCCTTGTTGTGGTATGGCTGCCACATATTTGTCAGTCTGTCTGAGGATAGCAGTGGCTGTACACAGTAAACCCAGATGTGGAGAAAAATGTAGTGATTCCTAATGGATTTTCGTTTTGTCAAAGACTGGGCAAATACTAAACGTCCTTTGTTATTATACGATATTATTGAATCGTCTCCGTCCGCGTCCGCAGATCCGTGTGAACGTGATAACTCAAAAAATGAATTGCCGGATTAGTTTCAAACTTAACACACATGTACATATCATAAAGACACCGAACTGGATTTATTTTACTTCTACAATGAAGATTAATTAATTAAGTAATGAATTAATAAATTACCTAAAGCTGTGAACACAATAACTCAAAAAGTTTTTGGCAGATTTTTTTCAACTTTTCAAGTTACATGTCACGAAGACGCTGAACTGAGTTTGGTACTTCTATGATTAATGACAATTAATTAATTAACTAATTAATGCCCTGGAGCACTTTAATTGTGCCATTAATCCTGACGATCATAAACAAAATCGCATGAATTTTGGCACAGTGATCCAGGCTAGTGTATACTTAATGTACATAGGCACATTACAGAGGTCAAATAAAGAATGCCTCTATAGCGCCCCCATGTTTATGACCCCTATG
>JAVQKC010154526.1:0-11150 GCA_036025475.1 Philypnodon macrostomus
CAATGAAACTTGGTACAGTGATTCTCCACAGTGTACCCAACATCAAATATTATTATGACCCCACCTGACAACAAACAGGAAGTCAGCCATTTTGGATTGAAATTGGGAAGTCAGGCATATTTAACTTCCACATACTTTTCCCGATTAGGGTCAAACCTGACCTCAAATAGATGCTTCCCATATTGGTCATGGTTTTGGGACGGGGCCTTTTAATTTCTCATTAAAAAATCCTTAGAAATCACATATGTCAGATGTTTGTTGGTGTTTTGCCGATATACACTTTGCTGTCTAATACAACATCAAGTTGTTGCTTGAGTTTAACATGTGAGTTTATGTAATTTACAGATTAATTAACAGATACGTAAGTGCTCTAATCTCTATTAACACCTTATAATGCCCTTTAAATGTCCTGTTTTACAGTGAATAAATCCCTGTTGGCCTTAAACCTCCAATCAGGTTGAATCTGGTGCAGCCCTGACATCCCTGTGCACCATCAAAGTCAGTGAAAGGACAACATGAGTTGAAATGCTACACAGTTTAAAGCTGTAACTGTCTCTCCTTTAGATGGGTATCAGGAGCATGTGGAGGATGCAGTAAAATACACACTCACATGTTCGAGCATGAACGTACAGCATGGTTTTAAGTGAGTCCTTGTAAGGCAACACGCACACATCAGAGCATTGTCATTGAGCAGCTCGTGGGGCCATTTGCAGGAGGTAAATTACTCCATTATGCAGGACTGTGTCATTGATACTAGGGCTACATTGCTTATTGCTGATTGGTTAAATAGTAATGTCACAGTCTAGTCATGTCCACTCTTTTGCAGAGCCTTTATCTTGCTCTGTCATTAATGTAACTACAGTGCCCTTATTAAGGGTATATGTCTTGTAACAGGCTGATGCTGCAGAAAGAGAAAGCAGGATCGTAGCATATTTGCTTGAAGAAAATAGTGAGTCAAAGAGACAACAAACATTGACCAGATTGAAAGACAGAAGTGTTTACAAGTGACTGAATATGGCTTTGGCAACAACCTTAAATGAGCTTTAGGCAGTCTCTTCCCTGTGGTTCTACTTACAATGCCACAGATAGACGTCAATATATGTATCTTTTGTCTTTTTGCTTCTTTTGTTTTTACTGCTTTCTGGCCCCCTATTCTGCCTCACTTTCGGCTTGTCAAGCCCACTGCAGTGCCAGCCAGGCCCCCCTTTGTCAGAAGCAGTGAGACAAAACAGCAGCAAAATAAAAGATTGGACTTGTAAATTCCCCACAGACATGTTTTTTATAGTTCCTCTGCACTTGCTCTGCTGCCTGTCAGAGCAGACAATATGCTCGCTAACAGGCAAACAGCCCTAAGTGGTATCAACTGTGACAAGAAGGTTAGAGGAACAACCAAATAAAGTAGCCACACTGTTTCAGATTGATGTCTAGAGAGACTAGAATGATAGTTCACTGGTGTAAAAAGATTTTGTTTCTATGATTTGTTTTGTCAATAGTAAAATGGCAGCTGTGTAACGTGTGGTTGTGTTTTTCAATGCATACAGTCCATTGCAGGAACAATAGACGTAATAAGAGAATGTACATACCAGATTGTCAGATAGATACTTTATTTGGTCCCACAATATTTATTACATAGTCTCTTTTCTGTAGTGTTTATGAACCACTTAAAACAGCTGGTAAATGTCCTCTAAAATGCAGCATTTGTGAG
Organism: Philypnodon macrostomus; assembly: GCA_036025475.1. Lineage (NCBI taxonomy): Eukaryota > Metazoa > Chordata > Actinopteri > Gobiiformes > Eleotridae > Philypnodon > Philypnodon macrostomus. The sequence goes on from JAVQKC010154526.1 coordinate 1,706, forward strand.
TGTAGGTGTGTGTTCAGCAGTGATTGTTGCAAGTGGGCGAATGAGCACAACAACATCATGTACAGAATCTGATCGAGATTGTATCTGAGCATGTGTGGGTTGGCTGGTGTGAGCTTGAAAACCATGGCATCAGAAGACCAGCTCACCTCGGCGGAAACTGATTTCACGGTGCTAAGTCATAGTGCTGAAACTAGAGCTTGTGTGGGAAGTTGTATGTGTGACCCTCATCCTGGAAGTCAGTCTTCATTTCTCTGTGTATTTGAGTATCCAGGCTGCTTCTTTCCCTTGAGGCAGGAGCACAAAGATACAAAGCAGGTCATGTCTTAGTTCTGCTGGTGACTTTGAGTAAGCGTGAGATTCACTGATGTTAAGTATATACTAAAAGGCCCTTGCTTAAAGAGGCCATATCATGCCATCAATCCAGGATTTCAGGTATCATAATGTAAAGATTCAATTGTGAGAAATTGTGGAGCTTCTCTCTGAAAGCTGAGATTAGGTGCATGTCCCTTTAAGGCTCTCTTTCCCCCTGCTGACCACACCCATTCTACTACATCAACGCAAATAAAATGTAGAAAGTTCTGGTATGTTAAAAGAAAAGCATAATAAAAGTAAAGTCGAGTTAGCTTAATAGGCTCAGTTTAAACCTGTCAAAAGAGATCCTCATTTTTCTTCAAAGAACACTTGCATACACATTGGGGAGAGGAAGAGCTAGGGAGTCAATAAGAGTAGTTGAATACAGCTAGAGTATACAGTTTGTTGTTCTTGTAGGAAAATTCCTTTGGGGCTCAAGTCTTTTCACTCAGGCAACAGGCTAGTGACCACTTTTCAGTTTCACAAAAGAGACCCCTCTATTCTTACTTTGGCAACCTGGGACCCTAATTCTTCACTAATCTCCCCCCAAAGATCCACTCACACACATCATTGTATGGCCGAACACATAAGGAAGGCCATTCTTCACTTAATTGGCCCGTCAGCATGGGCAGTCCACTCCCTACAACATACTATGCACTATGAACAGCGTGACATAAATACTGACCAGAACATCTAACAGGATACCACTAATTGAGGGGTGTCCATTGCACTTAAGTTTTTGTTGGGATTTGTGGTTATTTTTGTCTCCATGTACTCAGTGGCTTAGTTTCAGCTTGCTTTACTTAATAATGCTGGACAAAATCAGGTCACAAAGTGAGGCCAGACTAAAAACGTCACATGAAAAGCAACCCGACAGATGTGAAGTCTATCAAGTGGTGTATTCTTGAACTTAGCAGATACTTAAAAGTTCATTAAAGTGCGTCATTGCATGTCCTTTGTGTGTCCTTGTCTTTCAGGTCATTTTAAAGAGAAAACCAGCCAAACCCTCCTGTGGGATCAGCCACAACATGTGACCCATCTGTGCACAGCTGCTGACAGCATGCTTCGCCTCCACCAGACATTGGCTTTTCTCATATGGTGTTTCCTACTACTTCAGTCTGCGGCTGATGAAGAGGCACCCTGGGGACCCACAAGCTCCACGCCCTCCAAAGGAAAACCACCTGAAGATAAACAGAGCTCTTACTGGTGGATCCCATCTATCAGAATCCCATATTATCCTTGGAGCGGAAGATCCGATAGTAGCGAAGAGGAAAACGCACTGACCACAACCTACAAAGGACTGACAGGAACAATTGATCACTCAGACGAAAACTCCGGCTCGGGAGATGAGAGCATTTCTGAAACTTCTGAACCACCCACTACTTTGACTCAGGGGCTTTTAACCAGTGCAACACATACACATCCCACAAGAACATCAGAATCTGCACAGACTGACAATGACAGTCTTGTGTCAGCCTCCTACTCTCCACATGCAAGCATCTCTATTACCAACACTGTGCTCACAAGTCCACGCACAAGCACAAATGCTCCTGAGTACAGTTCCGCATATACCCACACAACATGGGGCACGGTGCAAGCAGTGAGAACCAGCATGGGTGCCACTGAAAGACACTTAACCAAAGAACACATTGACAGAGAGAAGATCTCGTCAACTATAGCAGACAAAATGACATTGCCCACTGCCTTCACATGGGCACCAACTGAGGCCACTACAGTAGCCTTTACAACAGAGGGGACTACACTGACCAGCCAAAATATGGAGCCAGCTAATCCAGAAAATATGTTTATCACCACACCACAAGGCTTTACTGTTAGATATGAACAAACTACTATACAGGATCTCCCCACTCAAAGCAAGACTACCATAGACCTGGTAGTCCAAGAGGGGGTAACTACCACTGCTTTGGGAATTGATGGCGAACCAGTGCTGGAATCCATAACAAGCACGACTGAGAGCCTAAAGGTTAACCTCCCAATAGAAGGAGGTAAGCAATGTTTAAATCAAATCAATAGTATCTGGATTAGCTCAATAGATGTGATCAATCATGAGTAGACAGGTCTCGAGTCGTCAATGGGTGAGTGTCAAAAGGCAGTCTGATCGAAGACGTTTCTGACACGATAAGTGGTAAAAGGCACGTCATTTGCATAATATTAGTGTTGGTGGGGCTTAGTCAATGTTCAACAAATTAAAGGGTGGTTAACATGTAATTAACCCATTAATGGATTGATGCTGTGGTCCATTAGAAAGCAGTGGAAAACAGCTGATGCTAAAAAGTTTCTATAAACATAAATTAAGAAAATGTTGGATATTGTATAATGTCGGTTAGTGGCTTCATCCACACTGTAAAATATTATTACATTTCTGGCTTTTGTTGTTGTTTGTATTTTCTATGTAAACAGTCAATCCACACGGTTAATTGGAAAGCAGCTCTGGCTTTTTACAAGAAAAACCAGTCCACTGAGGGGTTCTCCACAACTGGGAAAACCGTATCCCAATATGACATTGAGAGGTTACACATCTGTCTCCTTGGCCCATCCCCCAACAATGCTGTAGATCACTGTCTGCATGCTAAGTGTCTGGGGCATCCTACAGAATATAGACACATCCATCATATAGGGCAGAGGTCGAGCTACAAAATTATGAGTCGATTATTCTTTGGCTGTTGGGTGTGGGGTTTTTGTGTGGTTTTTTTGTAGTACAAAGTAAAGTCATGTTTAGATGCTTTGCGTTGTAAGCATTTGCAATATATGAAACACATATGGCAGGAAATTCTAGATATGAAATATAATGAAGAAGGCATGCTTGTGTTGGGAGAATTGCTGAATCTAAATTGCCCTTAGTAAATAAATGTGAGAGTGTCTGTCTATTTGGGTATCATTATCCATTGTGCCCCACCTAAGGCCCATAGTTGCTGGGTTAGGCTCCATGCCCCCATGAAGTGCATCAAACACCTTGTTAAAATGAATTAACTAGTGTATTTAATAGGCACAGTTCAGGTATTATATTTTGTCTGTGGTGCCTTATATGATGTCTACTGCTGTTGATGCACACCCCTTGTACAGTAGTGGGGACCTGGCCTGGTGGCTTTGTTGCATGGATCATTATGCTAGGCGCACACTCAGCGAAAACAGTGGCCCTCCTTTGGGAACATGTGCGCGCCAGTTGCTCTTCATGGATGCTGAGCCTGCTGCCTGCTGCCATTTAGTTTCCTTCAACCCCTCCCTTCATGTTTACAATTGCATTTCACAATCATCCAGCTCCTCCATAGGCACAAATCCCTGCCCATTTCTACCATACACAGGCTATTCAACGAGGACTGGTCAAAAGGCCAGACATGTCCTTACAGATCAGAGATGATGCTGGCCAAACAGCAAGACAATTCCTTTAGTGTAATCTCATGTGCTCTTGGTTGTTACTAAATGACATTGAAGGGACAGCCCCCAGCTATTATCTCAATGTGACATCTCGAACATCACTTGTCTTGAGACATCGACAGGTAAATCGTATAAATATACAAAATATTAGTGGGTGGACACTATACAGTATGGCATTGTCCTTGAGAAAATTGGCATCTTTGTGAAAACTGCTGGTGGATCATGTCCTCTACAAGGGACAATCCAGGGTTAAAAAGGAGGTCTTTAAAGGTAAAGTATAGAACTGGGATAATGGGATGCCATAACTGGTCAGTTATAGATTATATAGGACCTTGAAATATTGTTTTCTGAAGCACGTCAAGTAGCTATAGGCCTTTGATGCAATTTGTCTTTGAAAAAAGCCTCCTTCAGTGTTTTCCATTACTGCATTTCCAATGCTGTGGCCAGAGCAAGGCCATTATAGGCTATTACATTAGCACTAGCAAAGATGTATGGGATGTGAGTGTGTCATGGGTTTCATGAAATGTATTAAATATGTGAAAAAGACAGCAATATAAATACTAAAGGTAAAACTTAACTTACTTTTGTGCCATATTATATTCAAGAGTACTACATAGTACTTGTACAATCTTGAGCAGTTTGTTACAAAGTGGAGCAGGCTTTTCCCCCTCACATATAAAGCATTTATTTATTTCTCCTCCGAACCAGATAATGAGGCGCTTCTGCAACACTGCACTGCGAGAAACTGCCCTTCCTAAAATGGTCACAGTGCCCCTAACTTTCTCACTGTGAGAGCTGCAGGAAAAATAAATGAGACTGCATTACTGACACATGGGAGGTAAAAGAGAAATAGGGCCAGAGAACACTAAATACAGTTAGTGAACAAACAATATCATATTTGAAAATGCAATCTGCCACATGGATTTGTTACATTATATACTGCTCACAGTCACATCTTTCTCTGTCTCCTCCTGCTAATCTCAGACTCTATGATATAGCTAAAGATACTATCAGAGGTGGGTAGAGTAGCCAATATTTTTACTTGAGTCAATACATAATCTATATATATATGTTACTCAAGTAAAAGTAACTGTAACTGTTTTAATGCAATGAAAATATTTAGGCTAAATGTGTAATTTTGTTGTAATCCAACGGTCAAACAGTTTACATGTAATGTGTGAAAATCATTGTATTAAATGTTTTTTAAATAGATAGAGAACAGCAAACCTCAAAAGCCGTTGAACTAATTATGCCACTAGAAACACAATATCACAAACCAAATCGTCTCCCTTTTTCACAACATAAAACTATATCTCAATAACACACAGAGGTGGGTAAAATACTCTTACTTACATTAAAAAATACTCAAGTAAGAGTACTGTTACCTTTAAACAAAATCACTCAAGTAAAAGTAAAAACATGTATGGTGCCATTAAACTACTACTCTACCACTAAAAGTACATTTTATTGAAAAAGTTACTCAAGTAAAAAAAAGTAACTGATTACAACCTACCTCTGGCTACTATGGTTACTAAGTGGAAGCCATTTTGAAAGCATGGCTACTTTACTACAAGTGTAATACATATTAAGCAAGTCTCTAAAGAATGTGTTTGCAATTATTATACAATTTCATAATATAGTATCTGTTGATATAACCGAGGTCAACAGGTCATGCTACTCAAGTGGGTATGCCATGGGTCATTTACAGTTAATAACTAATTCATATGTGCATAACCACTGAACTATTCTTCTGACTCATTATTCCTCCCACAAGTCTCATAGAATCCATCTTGTATTAATATTCATCCTGTAGCAATATAGTCACACTGCGTCTGGCATTCATCGCTTCATAACTCATAACTCCATTACTCCCTCCCCAAGGATTTGCTTACTTTATATTCTCCCAAACCTTTTTTCAGGGACATTACTCTTTGCTATTTTGTAAAACACGCAGATTTCTCTGACTCTGCAGATTTTGAAAATATCGAATATAGGAAAGAATACAGTAGTTTTCATAATATTGTCTTGTCAGACTCTGCCAGAACACATAGACAAAGTCCAGTGGATCTAATTAGGTTACATAGGCCCACACTACCGTCTATGGATGACTGGCTACAACTAGGAGGTGGTTCCTTTGACAGAACTGGGTTAAAAACCACTGCACAATGTATCAGTGAGGGGCAAAGAGGTTTAAACGTTCCTTTAGCAATCTCCAGTTTACTACTACTAGTGCTAATCCGTGTCTCCCAGACTTCTTTGAATCTTGAATCCCTCTTTGGAGTTAGTGGGCGGTTTAAACTGTGTGTGTCTTCTCTGCAGACGTGCCAAAAGAGGATCAGAAGGATGACAACGACGAAGCTTTAAAAGATGAAAGTGTGGTTCCTACGGAGACTGATCCGGATGAGGACACTGACATTTCTACACCACTTAATAAACTGCTAACAACGCAACAGCAAATGAACACAGGTGAGTGAACTGTATTTATATCTACACAAATTGTGAGAATGTGACTGCATTTGCTTTCTCTTTGTAAATAATAACTGGGAAGGAATAAGGAAGCCCAACGTGATGCTGGAAAAACTAAAACAGAAACTAAAAAAAGAGTATACTGTATATAAAATAAGATAGGAATTATTGAAATGTTTTAGAACACCATTGGATAGACACTATTGAATAGACAGAGAAACAGCGCGATAGCATGAAGCCCATCAAAACAATGGGGCTGTCTCAAAGTGCTCAAATGGTTGTGAAGGGGAGAGATTTTTTTCACCAATTTAATGGAGAGAGCCTAGACTTTGCGAGAGATGGTCCAAGTTATTACATTATTATAATAACTACTATTATATTATAACTACCTTTTATAAAACCAGCTGCTTCTATTATTATTTTTAGGTCACTTGCAATCTCACTTTTGGAGACTTCCATGCCAACAGACTGCAGCAAAAAACCTGAAATACAGTATTAGATAGTTCACTGAGATAGTTCACTGACATAGTTCACTGAGATAGTTCACCGAGATAGTTCACAGAGATAGTTCACCGAGCTAGTTCACCGAGATAGTTCATCGAAATAGTTCGCCGAGATAGTTCACCGAGATAGTTCACCGAGATAGTTCACCGAGATAGTTCACCGAAATAGTTCACTGAGATAGTTCACTGAGATAGTTCATCGAGATAGTTCACCGAGATAGTTCACCGAAATAGTTCACTGAGATAGTTCACCGAGATAGTTCACCGAGATAGTTCATTTAGATAGTTCACCGAGATAGTTCACCGAGATAGTTCTCCGAGATAGTTCACCGAGATAGTTCACCGAGATAGTTCACCGAGATAGTTCATTTAGATAGTTCACCGAGATAGTTCTCCAAGATAGTTCACCGAGATAGTTCACCGAGATAGTTCACTGAGATAGTTCACCGAGATAGTTCACCAAAATAGTTCACCGAGATAGTTCACTGAGATAGTTCACCGAAATAGTTCACCGAGATAGTTCACCGAGATAGTTCACCGAGATAGTTCACCGAGATAGTTCACCGAGATAGTTCACAGAGATAGTTCACCGAGATAGTTCACCGAGATAGTTCTCCGAGATAGTTCACCGAGATAGTTCTCCGAGATAGTTCACCGAGATAGTTCACTGTCTACATTACAAGACCACGCCATATATCATTTAGTTTGACAGTCCACCCATTGGCATTTGCTTCATTTTTTTCATAATTGTTGTCATAATGTTTTGGTTGGTATTCTTCAAAGTAGATGGCAGATTAATAACGGACTTCTCATCTTGTTCAACATGTATGGCCTCTGGAGCGCTAAATAGGATATAATCTCATCTTTAAAAATGTCATGGCTATATTAGGTCATGATGTGATTCCCATAGAAATACATTAATTAATACATTAAGAAACTCACGTGTGGCCCAGTTCACAGGATCACATGTAACCCAGTTTACTTCAACCAGAATAGCACATGTTGTTGAGTGAACTTTAAAAATAGCGCTGTCAAGTGTGCCACAGTATGACAAGAGAAAGGGGACTCTGTGCTTTGGTATGTGGCAAGAATGTGTTTAACCATATCTGCTAGAGATATATTTGCCCTAATTGACCCTCAAAGACTGTTTTGCATAAGGTTAGCAGCTTTATTCCCCTCTGAAGATGCAACTGGCTCCGCCTCAATATGCATGATCCAACACCATGAGCTCTGGCTGAATTGCTTTTATTCTGTGGTGATCTAAATCCAAATGGTATTGAAATGAACACACAGCCAATTAGGTAGTGCTTTGGAGTAGAAGCACAAAGATGATGAGTGAGAAAAATTAAGAGACAAATTTTATATCCGGTATTATTTAATTTTTATATAAATGTTAGAATGTTTGGCATGTACTGTCCCCAGCATGAGAACCACTTACAGGAATGTGTCAGCTGACTCGGGAGGATACAGTGGAATGTAATGGTTTAATGAATCTGTGCACTTCACTCATCTCATACTGTGTCCAGGCCTTTCAGCTATGCCTGCAGCTAAAATAAAATGTGGCTTTTAGTATCATCAGTGGGACAATACAATTTTAACAAAAATGTTCCCGGAAACGGCCAAGACTCACTAGCATAACATTGGTCTGAACCCCACCTATCGTTATCAATGGCCCCCATGTTTGAAACGCCTGCAGCTGTGTGTTTGTTTTACGCTTCAGACACCCTTCCTGCACTGAGATTGTCTGTCATAATAAGGTAATTGTACTCTAAGCACAGATCAACTTTAGAGGTCAGAAAAAGTGACATCATAGCAGAAAGTATTTTTAAGTCCAATGTAAAAAAGATAGTGCCCAGACTTGCCAGCAATCTTGTATGCATAACTGCTTAATCTATGGAGCAATAAAAACACCTCAAAAAGTAATATTTTTTTCATTGTTATATATTGAGGTAATATATATACTTATTTATCTCCTAAAAATGTGCTAACAAATTTGACTATACAAAATAGACCACAAAGTATAATCAGTGCCAGTTAAAACACAGCTTCAGCAGTGTTATATTTTGTACAGCTTGACATTGTGCAACCTGGCAGTGTGAAGGAGCCCCGGGGTCTAAAGAAAAAGAAGAGGAAAATGCTAATGTTTGTCATCAATATTGTGAAATGCACACATAAACAACAGTATACAACAGCTAAGCACTTTTCAAAATTACTCCTAAAAAAGCAAAGGCAACAAAACACAAGACACAACACAGAGATGTATTCATAGCATGGATTTCAGACTGATGATCAGCCTTGGATGCATACAAAACGGCACACAAAAACATGGGAATAAACCAGTAAATGTCACAGAGCGTCTAGCTGCTATAAAATAACACACCCACCTATAGGAGTTCCCCTTTTATTGCAGGCCGTGTTAGAGGGTTAAAACAAAGTAAATGAAGGGACAGGGTGGGATGGGAAACGCAAGAACACAGCCAATAAAATATACAGTAAATGACCGACAAGAAGGACTTGAATAGCTCCGCCACAGGAATTACTCTTTTAAGTTTTATGAAGGAACTGAATTAGGATATTTAAACTTTACTGTGCGTGTGTGTTACCTAATCTAAACTAGGCCTGTGCTGTCGTCCCCGACAGCAAGGTGTATATCGGCGAAAACGGCCCCATACGTCTGCCCTGTACGTCTGCCCTGTACGTCTGCCCCGTACGTCTGCCCCGTACGTCTG
>JAVQKC010154537.1:0-10901 GCA_036025475.1 Philypnodon macrostomus
CAGGACCTGTTTGCCTTGGGAGACCCTACCAGGGGCATGTAGCCCCCGACAACATAGCTCCTAGGATCATTCAGGCGCACAAACCCCTCCACCACGGTAAGGTGGCGGTTCAAGGAGGATACTCCAATGAGTTGCATGTTTTTCTGTCATCAAGAGTGGAGTTTTTGTGTCCTTGAGCAAGACAATTTACCCACATCTATGCATGACTTTGGTAGTGCATGAATGAATTTGGTATTTATGGTGGTGTGGTATGGCTGCCGCTACTACCATCGTTTGCATCATAGTAAAAGGGAATTTCTACTAGACTCAGTTACAAAGTGATTTTTAAAATGTAATTAATTTAATTTTGTAATTTTTTTGCTAAATTTAATGAAAATTCTACTAAGTTGTAATTTGCGTAAAATACATTTGCACATTTGAAATGATCTAACCTGGCAATATACAATCTCATCTTTCATTTCAAGCTCTAAATTTGTCCCGGGTGTATGTGCTGTCTTGACAAAGGGACAATTCTGGCTGCGTGCCGGTGAAAAAAAACTGCTGACCTGCGTCGTAAACATGGAGCTGTGAAAGTCGGTGTGCTGCTGCTGATGGGCTCTAACACTAGCACTATGTCATTATGTCCGAGAGCGCAGCTGGGCAACACCTGTTAACTCTGAATCTGAATCCCCAGCCTAATTCACAATTTACCCAGGCCCTGGCTACTGGCGCTAAGTCTGCTGCCTGTTTGCCAATTCACCCCAAAGATTACAAGAGCCGTAGTCAACACACTCATGCATGGGTCCGATCAGAAATTATTAGTAGTAGTTTAGTTTATGTTAAATCCATGTTTCTCTGACCTTGGGTTTTAGCACAGATTTTTACCCACACATCACACTGGATATTTTCTTTTTTTACGAACTAGTCTCTGTAGACCCTAGACATGATTGTGAGTAAAAATCCCAGATGATCATCAGCCTGTCTGGCACCAACATCTTTGCCATGTTCACCTTTCATCTTTCGCAGCTGGGCAACACATTAGCCCCAAATTCCCAGCCTAATTCACAATTTACACAGGCCTTGGCTACTGGCGCTATGTCTGTGGCCCGACTGTTCGCCAATTCACCTCAAAGATTACGAGGGCCGCTGTCATATGCGTGGATTCAGTCAGACATCAACATGGGTTAAGGAGAGTTTTCAAATTACAAATCGGGGCTTTTAGCCTGTGATCTGTGACGTGATAAGGAACATGTGAAGGCTTAGGATAAGCTAGAAGCATGTGCATGCAATAGGAGCAACAGAATTCAATTACGTCGGAATTCACAGCAAAAGGAAGACAGAATAATTTTAGGTTTTAGTAACGTTATTAGGTAGACCTGCGTATGTACCTATGTACCTGCGTATGTACCTATGTAAATGTGTATGTCCCTATGTACCTGTGTATGTACCTATGTAAATGTGTATGTACCTGCGTGTGTACCTATGTACCTGCATATGTACCTATGTAAATGTGTATGTACGTATGTACCTGCGTATGTCCCTATGTACCAGCGTATGTACCTATGTAAATGTGTATGTACCTATGTACCTGCGTATGTACCTATGTAATGGTATATGTACCTTTGTACCTGCGTATGTACCTATGTACCAGCATATGTACCTATGTAAATGTGTATGTATCTATGTAAATGTGTATGTACCTGCATATGTCCCTATGTAAATGTGTATGTCCCTATGTACCTGCGTATGTCCCTATGTACCGGAGTATGTACCTATGTAAAAGTGTATGTACCTATGTAAATGTGTATGTACCTGCGTATGTCCTTATGTACCTGAGTATGTACCTATGTAAGTTGCCTATACCAAAGCCTCAGAATGAAGCAACGTAATTTGTGTGACTTTGAACATAGCATGGTTGGTTGTGCTGGTGAACGGTTCTGATTGTTTTGGAAACTGATGATCTACTGTGATTTTCCTCATACAACTTTGTCTAAAGTTTACAGAGAATGGTTTAAAAAGGATGCAGTGAGTGGTAGTTTGGTGGCCAAAAATTGTTGATGACAGACATCAGAAACTGGTTTGAGCTGACCAAACATGAAGCAGGTGAGCTCCTGCAGAAGACCACACAGGTGTGCCACAATAAAAGCCACCAATAAAGTGTTCAGTTGTACCTAATAAAAATACCAAGGGCAGGCACCACACTTTGGTACTGAATTTTTCTCTCAAATCCAGTCTCAAGGTAAGGCTTTTGCTTTGAGAGGGAAGGTGGGTGACGGCACATGGCGGCCGGAGGTGAGAAAAAACAAGGACAGTGGGAAAGCGAGCACACATAAACACAGATAAGATTGGCCTCAGAGTGTTGACCTTCAGGGCGCGCCGGGCGAGTGGACGTGCTTCTATGGGCTGTACGTCTGCAGCATGGGAAAGTGTGCATGTGTCACTGGAGCCTGGGTGACCCACGGTACATGTGTCAGACTGGGAGGGGTGTGCTGCATGCCAAAACTAACATGTTAGTCACACACTGAAACTGATACAAGGCTTGTGGGTGCTGTGGGTGATCCAAGCCACTATAAACCTTAGGTGAGATATACCCTGGACAATGCCTCACTTACACACTACACACTACATCCTCACATTCATTTACTATGGGCAATTTAGAACACATGCAAATCTTTGGGCAGGCGTAGGATGCCAGAAAAGACCCACAGAAAAACATAAGTAATCTATAAAGCTACGTCTCAACATTTAGACACGTCCTTGTTCCACTTCCCTCATGTACCATAAGGATGTACAATGTAACATCCTTGTACTCCAGACCTATGTAACCAGTTGAAGGCCTTAGCATCAAGGGTTAGCAATGTTAGCCTTGACAACAATGTTAGCTCCCACTCAGCAGCACCAACTCATTTATGTCATTATGTCTTACAGAAACAATGCCAGGATTTCAAAACTGGATGCCCTTCCACAGTCTGTTTATCTGGGCTTACGAGCAAAAAATGTGGCTCAGCTTTCCCCATTTAAACCTCATACACCAATGCAGGCAGCCAAGGTTTAAAATTTAAATGAAATAGCATAAATGATTGTCTTAATGGGTAGATGTTATGAAGCAATTGATAGATTATTTCAGTCGTATAAAAGTATCAACATGCGTCAGTATTTCCACAGATTTTTTACAAAAATAATTTTCCATTCAAATCCAGTCTCTAACTCCAGACTTGATGAATAGTTGTTGGCACTAATTATCAATTTAGCTGCCATTAAACCACAGCAGAAGACAACAGGACATCATTAGAAGAGCCCTTGTCAAAGGTCAATGGGAACCGCCATGAAATATGACATTTCTGTGAGGTGAAGAAGGCACTTAGACAGATAATTGTGATGAGTCTTTAACAAAAGTGATATGTTTTTTTGATTGTGACAGGCTTGGAGGAGAATCTAAGATAGAGGCACCTATTTTGTACCCTACCATTGTATCATATTCAGTTACATTTACTCAAGTACATTTTGGAATATTTATAATACGCCTACTACTTATTTTCAATCGTATTTTTTAATCTAACTTTTATGTATGAGAGATTTTTGTATTGTTTGGACATACCAGAATTTGGGCATTATTGCATATTATTTGTATTGCACCAGTACACAGTATCTTTTCATTGCTATAAAGCAACAACTAGCTTCACTTCATTACACTATGCTTCTGACACCTAATGGGGCAGGCTCTCTGAGGGGGACAGCGGAGCATGCTGGCGAATGCATGAGACAAATCATTTTTATCTGGGCGCCCGGCGGGTATTGACAAACCAGGGATGCATTTAGATAGCCCAATTAAAACGAGGAAATGAAGCGACATTGAGGCACTTTACATCAGCGTAGCCCCTCTCTACCCTCTGGACCCCTGTTCTCACCCGAACCTCTCGGGAGACCCCGCTCTCAGCAAGGGATACGGGGGTGGCATGAAAGCAAAGCTAGCGGGTGGCACACAAGTGGCTTTGAGCTGAAATATCTGATGTTTGAGAGAGAAGATGAATGACTATGTCGCTGTGTTTTGGTGGGTCATTGTAGAGTTGTACAGTGGTTGAATTCAAACTTCAACCACATGCTGACCGTGACACTTCATCCACCTTGCCTGAATGTATGAACGTGTGTAGTTTAATTTAGTTTACCACCCACAGAAAATTAATAATCCACTCACTTTGGGCTTTGGGGCTCTCAGTGAGAATCTCGGGACAGCTGCAGCATGCTTTGAGCTGAAACATGCTCTATATGAAAGGAAAGAAGATGATGTTGCCTTGTTTGGCTGTCTCACTTGATGAGTTGTAGCTGTTGCTCCAGTCTAGGGACACCCCCAATGGGAAACTAGACATACACGACAGGGTCAAGAGCGGCCCGCAAGACACACAATTTGATGCAACGCTGTGAAACCTCAAAGGATAAGTCTGCAATCAATGTTCGCTGCATTTGTGTGTTTTAGCAAGTGAGCTTCAATGTCACCCACTGCTATAGTCCACATGGTTAAGCTCACCCTGCTCTAACGATGAGACCTCGAGTTGTCTCCTTGGTTCCACTGAGATTTCCACCTGGCGTCTTTTCGGGACATAGTTTCAGACACAAAAAAAAATAATAATAATAATATGCATCACATATTTTGGGACACCTTGCAGACTAATTGGAACAGTTTGTGGTTTGGCCTGGTTAGTGTGATTGCCGTGGCGCATTGGAGAGGTTGTATGCATGGTTCCTGTCAGTCTGTCCCAGGGCAGCTGTGCTAACAGTGTGGGTCTGTGGAGTGAATTGTTCATCTAAATGATATCTAAATAACTAAATGTGTCTTAGTGCGTGCCATTTTGACAAAGAGATAATTCTGGCCCATAGCTTGTCACTGGAGAAACCTACGAAGCCTCACCTTCTGTGTAGGTAGGCATCAGCAGCCTCTCAATCAACAGAACGAGGGAGTGTGGACAAATAGCAATGCCGATGTGTGCCACGACCAGCTGCTCCAGAGTGTTACATTTCACAAGCCACTGTTAACAGATCCGAAAAGAGTCAAGCTGTTTCTACATTGCATTCTGTTTTTGGGGCTAGGCTATTGTCAGGAGAAATTGATACCTCTGCCGCCTTCTTTAAGTTTTTCCCCTGATGATTTGCAAACCATGCTTTTAGGTCTTGTTTAAAACAGTCGGCCACAAACACCCATATTTGGAAGAAGTCGTAAACACAAAGTCTATTATTTAAAGTGTGGCTAGTAATCTAGTGAGAGCTGAGATTTACATAAAACATAAAATGTGTATTGAGTACTGTGCAAATGTTAGTAGGCAGGACTGAAGACAAGCTGTTAGGTAAATAACAATAAACACAATTATTTTGGTTCATTTTCACCAGTTCACAAAATGCAAAGTAAGCTTTAAAAAAATAAGATCTAACTCCAGCCACTTTGCCTTCAAGTGTTTATTTGTATACATTTTTAAAAGGACACACCATTTCATCAGTGGTTGTAGGCTGCTCACATCTTTCTGTCTCTCAATGCTAATCCCAGACAGACTTTGTGATGATGACACCATGGTTTGGAGGTAAACCATATGAGGAATGTTACTAATGGAATGAGACTATACAAATCTATAATAATGTCTTCTTCATGTTGCATTTTGTGATATAACACAAATAAACAGTAAAAAAAAATCTGTAGTTATTAATAATAATACATAACACATTTCTTAACACTTTGCACAGTAATATAGAAGAAAATGACAACAGAAACTTCTAAGTAGAAGCTTCTAGTCTCTTCCATACCTTTATATGGAGCGAGGCCCGGAGGCTGATAAATCTGAAAAACTTTCAGTGATAGGTACCTAATAAAAGCCCCGTGGAGCAGTCTCTCCCAACACGACGAGGATATACTTTGTCTCTGACAGGCCAGCCTTCCAGATGCTTTTCCTTCAATAAATTTCTGCCTCACACAAAGGATAAGGCACTAGCACTCAACAAGATGAGTAGTCTGACTGGCTGCACCAAAGTGTCAGCCGCTTTTCAAGCTTTGGGAACGTCCACTGGTTGCACAGATTTTTTCTACTCCTCAATAATAACATGCAGTTTTCACCGTCTTGTCCGTGTGGTGTGTCAGTTTTTGTGTGGCTTTCAAATCTTTATCTTCTGAACAACCAGACGGCGGTGGCATAATAATCAAAAAGATTCGGTTAATGATTTCCCATACCACCAAAACAAAAAAGGATAAACCAAGGACATCGCCAGGACGAAATTGTGACTAAACTAGGACCAGCAAACCAACTCAGACCTCAGTATTATTGTCTTTGGCCAGTTGTTCTTAACTACTAATTTAAGTAATAATGTCCGTCAGCTATAAGACCATAATGATACTGTAATTAATATAGTTTCTTACAATATAGATATTGTGTTTTCTAATATTACAATAATGATAAATGCGTAATATATATTGCACAGCCATAGCTTTAACACAAAGGGATGCGTTCAAAAACACAACTTCAGCATTGTTAATAGCTCTCATTAGAAAAACTCCCCAGCTTTACCTGAGAGACTATAATGGAATCACAACAGAGCACAGGGCATGAAATTATTCCCTCTGCTGGAGAGAGGGAGGCTGCTGCTGCAATAATGGACCACAATTATAAGGCATGACTCAATGCAATACGGATTGGACAAACGAGTGCTTTTTCGGGGCTGAAGATTGTGGATATATGTTTGTTAATTTATACCAAGTTCCTTCTGGAATGTGAATAATGAGGAGATCTGTGCTGAAACAAAGTCCTAATTTGGGGAAAAAGTATAAATGATCTGATATGGTTCAAAAATAAGCCAAAAGCCAGCTAGTTCTTCCAGTGCCAATATTCTATTGACAATATAGACTGAACAGCATTGGCAAAATAAGCTTTTGCTGCAGCCTAGGTCTTCCTGACGACTTATTACGATTCAAGTTGTAAATACAGTATTTTTCATAATATAATCTGACAGGAATAAACACTGATTGAAATATTTGTGAAAATAGAACAAAGGCTGGATCAAATTAAGATCAGTGTTTTGTTTCCCATCTTGAACAAATCAAAAACCAGTCCCATAAAAGCTCCCATTCATCGCCATCTTAGACACATGAGTTTGGTCTCGCGCACACACTGACCTGACAGATGATGAAAAGTCTGCTGAATAAAAGAGTAATCCATCACTGGTGCCATTTTGAGTTTGCCGGGCCCCTCTCCTCAACAATGGCTTGAGTGACAGGCAAAGATAAGGGCCCTCTGTTGACCAAAAAACCACCAGCACACACTGCAAAATCATCACAGCTCCACAACAAGCCAGACATTATGAGAGCGTTTGTAAAAGATTTTAGCATTAATTACCATTTCAATCCAGGTTTCTTTCTCTTGAAGTTCAGAAACAACAAAAAACAAATGAAATATTCCGATAGTTGGCCATTGTGTTGCAAATACCACCAATGTGTAAATTACATATTGAGTGGTGTTAATCTGAGCACAAATCTGAAGAAAAAGAACCATTACCTCAAAATAAAAAATATTCAAGTTAAAAAAATCAGTAAAAGACATTAAAAAAAAAAATCTTTACTTAAGTCTGTATTTGAACCTGTGACCATCTGGTTGTAGAGCAAGCATGCCGCCCACCATGAAACCAAAGTCGTTGAAGCACCAATTTTGCAAGAGTTGAGCAGTGAATGTACTTTTTAGGTAGAAACTAGAAATATATTTGAGTAACAGTAAAAAAATTAGAAAGTGTACTTCAAAAGGGACTTAAAGTAGGTAAAATCTTTGAGTAAAAAACATCAGGTTACTTTGCACTTCTGTTAAATGGGAAATTATTGACTGGGGCTAAACTGTAATGTGAGCCTATAGATTTGGACAGGAAGTGTTTTCACCCCCACTAATTACTCAAAGGTAGGAGTAACAAATGAGCTTCAACCCAGAAATCTACTCCTTCCACAAAATAATTAAGCAAATAAAATATTCAACATACAAGCTCTTATTATAGCATCACCCCCTCATAAATTTATAGAGATGAAACGAGTGGACTAATTTCAGAGTTAATGGGGAAGAAACCCAGTCATTTCCCCATTTGCCTTCATTTAGAGTTCAAACCATACACAGCTCTGTACAGTACTGTTACAGCTAAGTGTTAAGAAATACAGTAAAGTAGTTCAACATTATTTCCATTAACATTGATTTGTGTGACAGAACGCAAAGTGAGCAAGAAAGTCTTTATTTTTGGAGACTTTTGTAGTATCTTACTCAACTCAACTGAGTTGGGCATTAGCATGAAGAGACAGAAAGATGTGGGCAGCCTACAACCACTGAAATGGTGGGAAGAGCCTACCTATTCTTCAAAAATGTCCTACACAAGTGGACTTTTGAAGCCACAGTAGACTGGATTTAGATGTTTCTTCTAGCTTCAATTTGCATTTTGAAAAAACTATAAATATAATAAATTGCAGATTCTTGAAAGCCATCTACCAAACCAACTCTGATCTCTGGGTGGAATCTGCATGTGCCTCCTATGTTACTGTGGGTTCTCTCCAGGTACATTTGGTGGCTTTTAATTTCCTCTTGTGAATCAATGTGAGAGTGAATGTTGGTTATCTTTGTCAGCCCTGTGACTAAATGGCCATTGTCCAAGGTGTACCCCGCCTAAGGCCCATAGTTACTTACAGGCAAAAGCAGAAAAAAATTAATTGATAAAAAACCCTTCCCTGTATCTCTGGGGTTTCTAGCTCATAACAGATCTAGCTAAAAAGGGCGATGGTCTTGAACTCAGTGACAAAAGGCTAATCATGACAGAGATCTTGGACTTAAGTGCTCCAAAGAGGGAAGTTGCACATTTTCAATTAGTGCATTAGTCGTAACCCCAGCCTCTGGTAAGTGTCATTTTTACTTCTTGATGGTGGAGCTTGGTTTTAAGTGCTAGAGTGCATTGCTTTTTCGAAAAAAGTTAAATAAATATACAGTATGTACTGCACTCTTGAGACAGTCAGGGGAATGGAAAAGAGAAAGATGGGGGAAAAATACTTGCACATTTTAACCTTAGAACGAAATCAGACCGCTAATGTCACCAAGCGCTATATATCAAGGGAACTATGACGGCTTAAGTATAACCATTTAATCCTTGTACCAATATTTCTTGAGTTTTATGTCATTTTACGAGCAGAATTTGTAATGGCTATTTCAGTCACAAAAAAGTCTTACTCATTTCCCCCGCTGCTTAAAGCTAACTGGGATTTTTTGAAGCCACAGAATATTCTCATGGCCAGCAGCAGTCCAGTAGGTAGGTCATGGGAAGAGAGAAAAACAAGTTAAGGTGGTAAACAGGCAGAAAGAACCGCATCTACGTCAAAGTTAAGACAGATAAGTGATTCTTTATGCTTCCTGTAGCGTTTCCGTGCATTAAGAATGCCATTATAAACACATATTTCACCCATTCCATTGCATTTGGAGAGAGACCAGAAGCTGACGTAAGACGTTAGGCCCAATTTGCCTCCATTGACATTCTTAGAACAGTCTCTTTTTGGCTCTATTGTTAGCCCATCAAGTGCGGGCTGGGGTCCAACTAGTCCAATAGGCTCAACGTAACACTGGGAGCGATCCTATTTCAAAATGATAAAAACTCTCTGTAAAGAAACCAAATAACTTCAATTACCATCTTATCAGCAAAATATACTTAAGTACTATATGCCGAAGTATAAAGTTTTTTTTTGTTTTTTTCTATGAAATTGGTGTATTTTATCCATCCATCCATCTTCTTCCGCTTATGCAGGGCAGGGTCGCGGAGGCAGCAGTCTAAGCAGTGACGCCCAGACTTCCCTCTCCCCAGACACATCCTCCAGCTCTTCCAGAGGAATCCCGAGGCGTTCCCAGGCCAGCCGAGAGACATGGAGTGTGTCCTGGGTCTTCCCCGGGCCCTCCTTCCGGTGGGACCTACCTGAAACACCTCCCGAGGGAGGCGTCCAGGGGGCATGCGAAACAGATGCCTGATCCACTTCCGCTGACTCCTCTCGATGTGTAGGAGCAGCGGCTCTACTCCGAGCTCCTCCCGAGTGACTGAGCTCCTCACCCTATGTCTAAGGGAGCGCCCAGCCACCCGTCGGAGAAAAAAAATTTCAGCCACTTGCATCCAAGATCTCGTGCTTTCGGTCATGACCCAAAGCTCATGACCATAGGTGAGAGTCGGAACGTAGATTGACCTTCTTCACCACGACAGACCAGCCTTGTTACAGAGGTTGGCATTCATTGTGTGTGGAATGTGGGTTTTTTCTATATCAAGAAGCCAGCAAAATGACTTAAACCTAATTGTAAGTCTTTGCTGAACCACTCAAAATGGATTATTTAGCTCTATGACAAACCCTGGTCAGCCCACATGCTGTTAGGAGAGAACTGGTTGTCCTGGGCACAGCGAAGGCCTCAGCATTCTGGAGTAAATAAATTCCACTCAGGCTCCCCACAGGCGACCCCACAAACACAGCATTAACACACGGCCACCATGCTGCTTCTGAAACACTAACATAGCCCGGTAACTCCCACGTATCCACAATAATCCAATATTTCAGCTTGAGGTCAAAGTCGTGGTGGAGGTTGCACTGTGGGTACTGTTACATAGTAAACACTGCATGCCATCATGGTCACAGATCAGGGATGAAGAGGTGTGCCATGGTTTAAAGTTAGACTGTGTACAATAGGTGCAGTCCATGATTCTAATGCAATGCTGATTGTACGTTTAAGAGCAAGAGAAAAACAAACTATTGCATTACTGCCATAATATCCAACTGAACTTGATTGGAGGAGGCAGTGATTCATAATTTAAACCTAACTGAAACAACCTGGCCGCATCGGTGATGCTCGCCCTTCAACCGGAGGGTCGGTGGTTCGAGTCCCCGCCCGTGCACACACTGT
>JAVQKC010154590.1:0-13478 GCA_036025475.1 Philypnodon macrostomus
TGGGACCGCAAATTTAGAGCCTTTTCTATTTTGGCAATGGCGGCAGCTAATTTTATTATATAAATTAATCCAAAACAAAAACAATAGGTGTGTGCAGCTACCTTGTCGAGTGCCTCCATTCCCGGCCAAATGAAATTGCGAATTCGGGGCACAAAACACGGCCAAAGAGTGGGCCACTCGGCGGTTGCAAGCCCTTGGCGGTCGCAAGCCCTCGGCGGTCGCAAGGGGTGGCGAGGGCCATATATCGCCGCTTGTGGCTTTAATTTTTTATGTTTTTGTAAAACATAGCGGCATACATTATGTTTTTTCGGCATCCCCATGTTGCTAATAAGGTTTTCTAATCTGCAAAACTAAATTCCCTCCACCCACAGCAAAAACACGATTGTCTAAACCATCAGCAGTTGGAGTTGGACGGATCAGTTGGAGCTTATAAAACTACAAATCTTGCAAGAATCCAGCTTGCAGCACAAGGTTACTGTCCCAACACCTGGATGACAATTTGCAATCTGGCCCATTTCAAACTATAGTTCAAATACTTATGCTTGGTGATTTTTTTCTGCTTCAACCTCATGAACTGATGAGAAAATGTGAGTTATCCACATCACCTGTCAGCTGGCAAAAGTTCTCCCTAATTAGTGTGTATATTAAACTTCACTGTTTTCTTTTTAGGGTGCGCCTTTTACTTATCAACACTTTTAGTTTGGCCGAGGATGTGATCAACGAGGACAATGTGTTTGAGTGGATTGGGAAGCTGAACACAACATATCCTCAGGAGTTTGCTGAGATCGCCGACAAAGTAGAAACATGCGACCTGATCAAAGAACTGGATACAGTACGTACTGTTGTTAACTAACACAGTGGTCAGTCTTCACACACAAGCTGACCAATTCAAAAGTTACTAGTCAACTCACAATTGCAAATATTGCCAGCCAAGTGACACACACATTTCCATTTTAGCAAAATAAATTTGCAATGGCACAGTGATTCTCCACAGAGTACCCAACATAAAATATTATTACGGCCCCACCCATCAACAAACAGGAAGTACGCCATTTTGGATTGAAATTGGGAAGTCAGGTATATTTGACAGCCTCTAACTTGAACATACTTTGCCCGATTAGGCTCAAACCTGAAATACCTAATTACCCCCCAGCCCTGAACACATCTGACCAATATGATGCATATAGCGCCCCCTATAGACTGAAAGACTAATGTAGTTTTAGGGAATTTTACAAAATTCTTCACAAACATCCAGACAAATCAAAAAAGTCAAATAGACCCTGCACATGTTTGTCATGGTTTGGGGGCAGGGCCTCTTAATTGCTCGTTAACAATAAAAAAAACCTTAGAAATCACACAATGTCTGATTAAGGTGCCCGTTGTGTGATGTATGGGGCACACCTTGTTGTTCAGTGTTCTAGATCAGCCATTCCCAAAGTCAACAGTGCTGCGGCCCCCTTCAATATCTGAAAATTCTCGGCGGTCCCCCAAATCTTAAATCTTCTTCCAAAATACAAAACTTAGTCATCATAAAATTTTCAATAAACATTGGAAACAACACTGATATTTGATTAAATGTGATATAATTGTATAAATTATTCATTTAAAGTTAAATTTATTTTTAAAGACTCTTGGGGCCCCCCTGAATGTCCTTCGAGGACCCACAGGGGGCCCGGACCTCACTTTGGGAACCACTGTTCTAGTATGTTTTATGTGTTCAATTAAAAAAACTCTTTTTTTTCAAGCTTTTCAAAATAATTGTGTACATCTAGATCAGCATTCAAATACTTAGCAGACATGAATGTTAGCAGCTGTCAGTGCTTCCTGGAGAAGGCCTGTCTATGTTGAACATCAGTGTTTTCAGATCATGAGAGGATTAGTGCATCGTTCATAAGAATACTCAAACATGAATCAAATACCACTACATAATACCACTCCATACTGTATACAGCTTCATTGCAACAGTATCCTCTAATGTTTTCACTAACTTTGGTATTTAGTGTATAGATTACACTCAACTCACTTTGATGGGCCTTCCATCAGGTGTCAGCACTTCCTCTGACAGTTCAATCATCTTCAGAGCCATTTGAGCGATCGGCTTAGCATGACTGTCCACCTTCTTATGGAGTCCCCCTGCCACACAGTACGCATCCCCTATGGTCTCAATCTGCGTCAGAAAATAAAAGAATTATTAGATGAAGCACACTCGTTTATAGAACCATACTGGAGACTGACCCCATAAATGCTGCCAGAATATCCAAACTAGTATTCCAATAATGTGTGTAAAATGTTACCTAATTATTATAGTTCAACGCTGATATCAGACATAAGACATGCAGAAAGTCCTCTTCAACAGCCATGAAGAGCAACGCAAAAGAGACTGACCCCATAAATGCTGCCAGAATCTTTATGTTAACCAGTTTGAATATCAGAATCTGCTATTCTTTTTATTATGGTGCCTACATATTTAAACATAAAGATTCTGGGTTGTAGTTTGGTGGAATGCAAGAATGCGGTCTTATTTACATCACTATAGCTTAGGTTAAAAAACTATTATTTCTGATCTAACAAATCTAATCTAGATTGTGAAAGTTTAGGATCAAAATGGAAAGGCATCAATGTTTTAATTGAAATTGAGGAGAGCTTTGCTGAACAGTGAAAACAACAAGATAAGCGGCTCTCATTTAGACTTTGCAGCAGAAAGTCATTCAGACGGTAACCATGACAATACCAACATATGGACGTTCTTCAGTGTAGCTGTCTCCACACACTCACTCCCTATTCACATAAACCTCTCCGATGCAGACATCTCTAGCTCCCCTCTACACACACGTATCTTCCATGACATCTCTGCATCAGCTATGTACAATTTACTGTGAAGTGGCAAGTAGAAAGTAGGTCAGACTGATAACAGATATAAAAAAGGTATAATGATGAAACGCGAGAGAAAGAGAAAAGAAGCAACAAAAGAAGTGATCCTTTTGAGAGAGGCCCTGTTGCAGTGCCACTGTGTCAGATGGCCAATAATCACACATGGTGGTTAAGCTGCTACAGAGCGGCCATTAATCACGGACAATTCCCCAACTCGAGTGCACACTGACACAGAAAACCATAGCAATATGCGCACGCCACCCAACTGTGTAGACAAGGACTTTAGACAGAGGGAAAATACAACTGCACTGGTTTTTAGCATCTTTGAGTTCAATACTGAATGCCTTTTCATTATTCATTGTTGTTGAGATTTATAAACAGATCAATGTGGCTAAAATATTGGATTCTTAATTATGAAAAGGAATTGATTGATTCTTACATCTTCAATTCCAATATATTTCCATGACTTTCATAACCTTAAATTTCCATAATCCATAATTGATCTTCTTATTGGAACTATGATGTGTTAATGTCAGATTCCCTTTTATATATATGGATGTTGAAGGGCCTAAGTGATTCTATGATTTTTTTAAAATCTGTAATCTGTTTGAACATGCATTATTTCACTTGTTGGATACACACACTACTGTCTACCAACCTTATAAACATCCAGGATCCCACACTGGTAGTCAAAGCGTGTGTACAGCTCATTCAGCATGGAGATGACCTGCATAGGCGTACACTGGGCACACACCGCCGTGAAGCCCACAATGTCCGAGAATAACATTGTCACATCGTCGAACTTGCGAGCAGGCACGTGATGACCCTGCCACAGCTTTTGAGCCACGTCGCCCGGAAATATAGAGTACAGCAGATCCACGGTCCTCCTTTTCTCTTCTTCCAGAGCTTGGTGTGTCCGCTCCAGTGTGGCCTGTCAACAGGAAAAGTACAATCACTTTAGTTCAGTCATTTTAATGCACTGTTGATTGTGTGCAACTAGTGCATCAAATTAAAATTGCTGGTGTATGTTTCATTATGTGCATTAATTTAAGCAAAGCATAGCTACTAGCACCCAAAGAGCGTCATTAGCATCAATACTAATTGCAATTAGCATTAGCAACAACAACAAAAAATCAATAAATAATGACTTCAGTATAATTCTTTTCTCCTTCCTCTCTTCATAGACTTTGAAAACAGCATTTGCATTAGTTTTCTTCCTCATCCTTTGTACAACTAGTTAGCAGTCCCAGATTTATGAATATAATATTTTATTAGATCAGTGTGCCTAATTGATAGTGTTCTATGTGACAGTAAAGAAGAAAATTAAATGAATTTTTTTTTTACAATATGCACGTTTTAAACAACCTCTATTACAATGAAAGATTTTTTGTGTGAATGATTACTGGACAATCACAAAAAGTAGAGCACAGTTTAACTTTTTGCAGTGTAGGCGGGAATGTCTTGGCCAAGTCTGCTTTATGCAAGGTCGTAATATTGCTATTTTTTCTTTATCATTTATTAGTTTGCAAACACAGTACAGTATTTTTTTACCATTGCCAAAGAGGTTATACTTTTTATTGTGTGGTTTGATTACTTTGTCAGTATGAAATAAATAAATATAATTGTTGTAATAATTGGTCAGACATCAGTATAGGTCATTTATAATAAATAAACAATACAATATTAATGCAAGTTAGGGCCAAAGATAAATCCACAACTCCAGCCACAATAAATCAGTAAAAGAAGAAATAACTTTACTTTATGAAGGACTTTGTGGCTTAATAGGTAAAGCATTTACCCCTGATTTGGCACTAAATCTTTACCATTGCGATATTAGAAAGTGCCTTGGCAGAGGTATGAGCTATAATCCTGCTGCACCTTTAATTTATCCATCCTCTTCTTGAGGCCGTCCTGGGCTTTGGCCTGTTCTCCCACCAGGATAACGTCTCTTGTGGCATCATGAATGGGGATATCTGACAGATGGAGACCTCTGCCCATCAGCTCCTCCAGTTTATCTACACGAGGTGAGCCTAAAAACATCAGGGAGCAGGACTCTGGCACATGGATCATCTGACCCTTCAACTCCATCACCTGTCAAAAATGAAGATACAAGATTAGTATGACAATAGAAGCCTGACATTTGAACGTTTGGTGGTAACAAAATGTTGCTTAGTGAAGTTATTCAGTGACTTTAGATGAACTTAGTGAGGTCAGGCTCTATACTGTAGGGTTTATGTAGCTGACATCAGTGGGATAAGCCTGTAAAACAGACATCTCAATAATGTCAGTGATTTAATTCCTATATAGGCAATACAAATATGATTGCATCTCAAATATGCCCGCTCCAATGCAAAATACAACAGCAAAAATATGATTCTATAGATGGCTAGAGGACTATGGGCCATAGGGGGTGTACACCCAGGAGAGTGGCCGGTAAAACACTAGGCCGACACACTGACAGACAACCGTTTAGAAGATGGGCATTATGAATCCAGTTCTCAATTTTCTTTACACATCTTGGATGATTATTAATTTAATTGATTTTAATATGAGTATGAACGTCAAAAGCAGTAGACTTAAAAACAAATACACAAAGTAATGGAAAATTTCAGGTTGGGTCAATTTTTTCACATTGTGTAAAATTGACAACAAAAAATAATTTAAGATATTTATTGCTCAGCCTGACAACCATCCACTCTTTAATTTACTCATGGTGGGCAATTTAGATTTACCCATTCTCCTAACACGTGCATTATGTATTTAGACAGGGAGTGGAAGATGGAGTACCCAGAGATACACAGTAACACGGGGATGACTTACAGACTCCATTCAGAGAGAACAACCCACAACCTTTCTGAACGCTAACCACTCAGCCAGCCACCCATGCATCCCACTATACAACACAATATAAAACATAGTTACACCTATTGTTTTTGGCTCTGAAATGGTCATTTTGCATATTGGTCCCATATCTACAAGTATATGGTCCTTAACTACCCAATCGCTCGCTCTTCTTCGTTCCTTTTTCATTCCTTCCCTCGCTCTCTTCCTCCATAGTGTCAGATAGATTATTCCGCTAGTGAGCACACTGCAGCCCTGTTTTATTTATAGCACAAGGCTCTCCTAGGTCTGCATAATACATAGTCTACATCTACACAAGCAGACACACACTATTCATCTCCGCACTAACACACAATACATCTCAACAGGGGCGTATGGAAACTGCCCATCCGTCTCTAAGCACTAACATATGAAACACTTGTAATCAAATATGCACATATGTGAGCAAAATGAGGGTGCAGCAATTCGTGATATAATTGGTACAGCTGATTGACAGAACAATACAAATGAACTGAAAATGTGTGCGGTAATTTAGCTAGCATATGCATTCCCTTGTATATACCTCAAATATGCAGTACTCTTACTATAGTACATGAAAGTTTCTGAATGCTTAATTATAGCATGCCTCACACAAACATGTTTATATATATATGTGGATAGATGGTTGTCAATCAGAAACATGAGCTGCTGTTTGCTGAGGTAGTGTCTGCTGAGTGGGAGGGCCTACCTGCCTGCCTGCCATACTAACACCAGTCGTCATGGAGACTGCGAAATCAGGAAAGCCACAGACAAAGTTCAACACATACTCGAAATGCTGCTTGTACAAATGTCGCTGTCAGACCCACTGCGTGCGTACAGTGTGGAGAGGAGGCCGGGGAGAGCCGCGCATGCAACAGGCAGGATTTATGAATACAGGGAACATAATCTAGAAACAGTACATCTATATACACGCGTACAATGAGACGGCAATGGTTAGTTTTAAAACAAATAGTAGTATACATTATATTGGAATTAGAAAGGAAAAAAAGTTGAATAAAATAATCATTACATTTACTGGCCACAGATGACAATGTACTGTAGCTAATACAGTGATACCGGCGTAGTCTTCTGCTGCTGCCATAGCTTCACTTTGTATTTCTGTAAAGCATTTTGAATTGCTCTGCGTTTGAATTGAGCTATACACATGAACTTGCCTTGCCTTCACGTTTTGTCACTGATTTTTATTTTTTCAAAACATATTTTTCATAAATGACACATTTAATAATTATGTAACACTGTTTGTTTAGATTAGATTTTCCTCCTCATCACTCAAACTCACTCATACAGCACACACAGTGGACACATAGTGACATACATTTATATAAATGGACTCAAAGACACACATCCCCAGAGGCCATTGCATTGGCCTAGTTGTGTGTTCAACTCAGAACTCTTCTGTGCTTCTGCCTGCATCTCTGCCACACAGCGAGAGCAAGATATAGTATGCATATGACAATAGTGTAACAGGTCTGATGGGGTATGTGGGATAAAAATATGTTTATACACACTCAGTAGCCACTTTATTAGGTAGCCCAATTCAAATAATCTATTGCATGGCATCAAACTAATAGATCAGGATTTTTACATACAACCAAGTCTAGGGTTTAGAGAATATGGTTTTAAAAGGTAAACTAGTAAGCCACAGTTCTGTATGAGGAAAATACCTTGTTTATGTCAGTGACTAGTTTGCGACAAAATGGATCAAATTAGCTCAGATAACCACTTGTTACATCAAGGTCAACAGAAGACCACACACAGTAGACCACACCAAGATCTTATGGAAAAAGTGAACAGTTACTGAGTTGATCTAAAATGGGCAGAATAGTGCTGCATCTTCCATAGTCAACAGGATGCTGAACATGGGGGAAGGGCAGAGCAGTGACAAACACTTGAGGGGCCAGAGGTGGAAACAGTGGCTGAGGGAAATGGGCAGAAAGCACTGGACTTGAACAATTGAAGACAGGTAATGGAGAGCAGGATGGAGGGAGGTGGAAGGAGCAGCTAATGGATTGTCCTTTGTAAGCAGACTGTGGCATGTCAACATACTCTCATTTACATGAACAAGCAGCACAGAGTCAATGAGTCAGCCCTCTCATCCCTTTGGCTGAGCCTCGGTCACACACACAAACAGCTTTTATCTCGTACACAATGATGACAATGCTGTTCTCTTTACATTTATCAAGCAATCACAGCCAGACATACAATCAGAAAAAAATCTTTAAAGCTCAAAATACTCATATTGCTATTATCAAATGTGTAATCAAATTATAGCATGTATTACTAATACACTCTAGTCACGTTCTTCATGAGACAGCAGGTTTGAATGGTGTGATTGTATTGATTGTTCTGACATTTTCTCTCTGATACAGTCTTTGTTTAACATTTATTTCAAGAAGAATAAACTCTTATGATACCTAATCCATACAAAAATCCATACACAATCTTTAGGGTGCAACTGATTATAATTAATATGTGTTACCCCATTGTGTTTATATTAATGGAACTTTTAACACCCCAACGTTTGCTGTTTCACTGCAGCTCAATTGATTATCACATTGTATCTAATATACATATTCACTCCGTGGGGGTAAACTTTCTCATCAAATAGGGCTGAAAATACAAACTTAATGATTCAATTCAATGATCCAAATTAGTGCATTAAGTACACAAATTAGTGATTGTTAGCTACACATCACATGCTAAAATAATGGCGAGAGAAAGTTTGTTGAGACCACGCCCCCAAATCTGACGTTCTACCGACTGTATCTATTGAAACCTATACAATGTGAAAGCTGATGCACCAATGAGTAAATCCCCCACAATTCAACCCTTTTAGTCTGATGGTAACTAATTGTAATTGCCGTAATTGTACAACAGATTCAAATGTTTAACTTTGTTTATTGTTTACACACATCTCTTTCTGTGAAGCCTTCTGAGGACACATTGTTGTGATATAGGGCTATACAAATAAAACTGAATTAAATTGAAATGTAGTTCAACCTGTTAGCCTGAAACATGATGTAGAGGATGATGCAACAGTGCAACGCCCTGTGTACACTTCCCACTGTAAGCTGAAAGAGAGAAGAGAGATGTGCGCTTTGACCTTTTCAACAGGTCTTTGCATGGCCCGAGCACAGCACATATCCCTGGGTGAAGACAGAAGAGGTCCCACTATGGGCCGTTCACACAGACACACACAGATAGAAAGGTGTGTGTAGTGTGGCCTCTTTGCCTTGGCCTGTCGCCTTGCAGCAAGTGCCCTTTTGTGTGAAAATGTCAACCCTTCCCTCTCTCTGGGCCCTGTTTACTGCTCTCTGCTCAGGTGCCACAAGATCCATATGACTAATATTAATTTGTGCTACTGCATAGAATACAAACACACGATCCCAAAATGCCATATAACTGGCTTGGAGGCAGGTCCAATTGTTTATTTTAGTTCAAGTCAAACTTCTCCCTGGTTATGTGTGCACTGTGTGCAACAGACTAGTGTATGTAAAACTATCTGTTCTTTTGAGTAGTATCAACACTGTATTCAAACAATCTGACTGATCAATCAGCTCTCTGTCATTATCATCATCATCATCATGCAGACACGTCAATGTAAAGCTGCATATATCACACACAATTGTATTTTTGGTATCATGTAGACTGGTCAGCATATGATTGGAAGGTCAGTTAGGACTTTCAGTAGGCTGTCCTGTCTCTCTGCCCAGAGGGTCTTGTGCCTTGCTCACAGTGAATAATTTCTCAGCAATTTGCGGACGAACCAATCACGAGTAGTTTAGGAGCTGCAGCAGCGTGTGTTTTGTGGGCTGTGGTATATACAAACCAATGTCATTTCCTTGTTAACGATGAGCTGAGTACATGTGTGGCTTTTTAGCGTCATGTCTAGTGTTTCTGGTTGATTTACTATACATTGATATCTCCAACCTTGAAATTTAATGTAATCAACGAGAGACGAGACTAACATCTTTGTATAGAATAGGAAAAGAGTTAGTCACGGCTGGCCAGGCTAAGAATGATACAGAACATTATTTATTAACATTCCCAACAGCCTGTGTAAGTTTTCAAAAGTGAACTGTCACACTTACCTTCTCTTTTGTACCCGTCTGTGAGCTGTCAGGCTTAGTGCGAATGGTGAATGGGGAGGCCAGCCTCAGCAGAATACCCTTGAATGAAGGCTCCATTTTGGGTGAAACAATCTCAAAACAGTCCTTGAAAGAGAGAGTCCGGTGAGGCTCGATGCGAGCCTGCCTCCGGAGTCCCTCTCCGAGCTGCAGCAGCTCCATGCGAGGTCCCAGAACCAGATGAAAAGGGAAGGCACGGCAGAACGTAGCCAGGCCGATGCGCAGGTCACTGGGGTTGGTGGACAAGGACAGAGGGGGTCTTTTAGAGCTCCCAGAGGCTGTGTTTGGTACAGACGTGAGGGAGAGAGGACGTGTCTCCTGGATTTGGAAGGACAGGCAGACGGTGGGACAGGTGGTGGGGAAAGGTGAGGGTGGGGATGGTGAGGAGGACGGGGACACAGAGGGAGAGGCAGTGGGAGTGGGGGTCCTGGAGTCCCCATCAGTCTGCTCCAGCTCCTCATTGAGCAGAGGTGTTAGAGGAGGAACTTCCTCAACCTCAACTTCTGAATGAAAGACCCGCCGAGCAACAGCTTTAATGAGTCCGGGCATGACCAGTCCTACAACAGGTGCAGGGTTGAAACAATGGAGAAGCAACACCTTCCCTCTTCTAATCCTTTCCTCTTCCTCTGGCACTTTGTTCAGTTTTTTACGTCCTTTCTCCTCTTCGTGCGGATCCTTACACTGGAAAGAAGGGCTCTCAGATGAGGCCCGGCGCCCTGTGGAGGTGCGAATGTGTTCCAAAATGGCATCAAAGCCATTGAAAAAGTCTTGGAGGTTGCCTCCCAAAGCTCGGATCACTCGCTCATTTTCTTCAAAACACAAGCCAAAGAACTCCTCTCCAAAATGCTCTCGAAGTTCACAAAATGGCACTCCTGAGAGAGAACAATAATAAGCTTTGTAAAATGTTCTGTACAGAATACACAAATGTTGAACAATGCTAGCTCAGTGTGCTTTTAAACTCAGTAGAGACAGAAGAGTGGCTTCATAGTAACATGATTACACCTAGGTAAAGGAGCAAGGAAATTTCCAGAACAAACATGAGGTATGGAGAACGTGTGAGTGTGGTTTGCCAGATGCCACAATGAGCCATACATGAAAAATGAAATACACAATCTGATGAGTCAATATAGATCAAAAACCATAGACACTGAATACATGATAACTGTTCATACACCCCTCCGTAGTAAGCAGGACAAAGTGGACATTCGTGAAGGTCAGAGGAGTATAGTTAATTAACAATGGTGTACTGCAGAAGGATGTGCAGGGAGAGGGGGGCATGAGGGAGAAGTGGTAGGAAATGATTATGAATGTTAGAACAAAGATGTACTGAGTGAGTCACCAGCACAAAACATATGTGTGTTTCTCCTGGGCTGCAGAGACGGCCTCACAGTGACTAAAGCAGTGGCTGTATAAGCAGGGCTTTATGCATGTGTAAATAACTGAATATGTGTGTCAGCATTCACACTTGTTAGACCACAACACTGTATCCCTCCATTTCAGAACAGTGTATACAGTGGCTTTTCCAAAGGTCTACCCTCGGAGGGATGTTATAAATAGTAGCACCCTACTGTACAATTGATTTTGACACAAGAGACAACAAGAAGAAAAATGTTACATGGTAAATGTATAGAGCCAATACCAATAACTGAGTCACAGACTTACCCATTATTGTGGCCATGTACTGTAGGATTTGTAGGACGTCCTCTTCTGAGCCAGAATTCTCTAGAAAAGGGCATTTGTCGTCTTTTCTGTCTTTTCGCTTTTCCTCTATGCCTTGACACCTTTTACAAAAACACAAAATAACAATGTTTAGTTAAGCATGTAAAAGGATTTAGCAAGCTTACAACTTTGGAATCTGCCAAGCCACTGTAGATTTGAAAACAAATGTGGCTATAGCAAACACTGGGCACATGGACATCCTCTAGACATGACTGAGTTCTATAGTGACAGAAAAGACGGGCAGAATTAAACGCAGGCAATCAGACCGATAGGAGTGTGTGTGTGTGTGTGCGTGTGTGTGTGTGTGTGTGTGTGTGTGTGTGTGTGTGTGTGGCAATAGCTTGTGGCACTATAAAAACCAAATAGAAGAAGAAAATATTTTGGGGGGTCTGGATCACCATCTAAAGCCAGGATTTCTACGGTATTTTACCATGCCCATAGAGAAAATATAAAGTTGGACTTTTTCAGAATGCTCACACGAAAATAATAATGAAAATATACTATAATATATAGCATAATATCTACAAACCTACCTACAACATCTGCACAGTCCTAGTGATTAAACTCAAACTCCCAAATCTAGGATCAGTTTGACACAATAACCCTTTTCATAAAACCTGGGCTATTATTCTAAATTGTCTATTCATAACTATAAATCAGCATGAAAAGTTCAACTATTATATATTGAATGCCCACTGAGAATTTGACTGACAGTTGATATTGCATTTAAAATAAAAGCCTCTTGTCTTATAGTAACCGAATGAATCAACTTTGGCAAAAGCTATGCACGCTACAGGCACTACAGGCTAATCATGAGCTAATACACTGTGACTATGCTTGAGTTAATATCAATTGTCTGTTTGCTTTGTGCCTGTGTGTGGATGTATGCAGGTGTGTGTTTTATAATTCATGATTTATGTATAGTCAAGTGAGACTACACTGTTCCTTTTTGGTATCTTCACAGGGAGGCAGCTGGAGTCTAGACTCTCATTCGTATGTCACTTTATCACTTGAGGCCTAAAAGTCAAACAAGGAGAGCCCTGATATGTGCACACATCTGATAAGGGAGGTGGTAAGAGGATATACTAATGACTTACTCCAAACAGGCATGAAAAGGCATATCTTGTGTCCGATATGACAAGCACTGTCAAAGGATCATGGAGTAATGATGACTGAGGAGCATGAGCTATTCAGTATAAAATGTATGAATGACAAGCTTTTTCATATAGGATGGTGTAACTACGATCAAAAAGTAGAAGACTGCTATTAGTCCCCACTAATGTTCCCATAGATTTCTTTTGAGTCTATGGTGGCACTGCCGATTTCTCATTATTTACTCTATTTAACTTTAGAGCAGTCCTTTTTATCTCGGTACTTTTTAATATCCATGTTAACCTAACAAGCAACAACTATAATCTGTTATAATATTTGGTTTTCCAGTTGTTTTTCAGTAACCTGGCAAGCCAGACTCTCCGCTAGTTTTCCAGACCATGGGAGAGAAATGAGACTATGGGGGGCACTATGGGGGTCTCTTCTGTTGATGGGAAACACTGCAATGTACATCCAACCCATTTTTATGTATAACACTAAATAAATACTTTTTAATTTTCATTTTTTAATTCATATTAACACTGGCATTGTTACAGTAAAAAGTACGTTGAAGAGCAGAGCATAAATTAATGTACTGTCAACAATCTTTCCAAACTGACAGATCTTCATATCACGATAAACAATTTTTAATAATAATAATAATAATAATAATAATAATAATAATAATAATAATAATAATAATAATAATAATAATAATAATAATGCATTAGTTTCATACAGCGCTTTTCTCAACACTCAAAGACGCTTTACATTACCTTATTAATTCACTCC
>JAVQKC010154600.1:0-10654 GCA_036025475.1 Philypnodon macrostomus
TTTGACCTCTGTAATGTGCCTATGTACATTAAGTATACAATTGCCCGGATCAATGTGCCAAAATTCACACGATTTCGTTTATGTTCAGCAGGATTATTGGCTCAATAAAAGTGCATCAAAACAATAATTTGTGAATTATTTAATTGTCATTATTCGAAGATGTACCAAACTCAATCCAGTTCTGCATCTTCTTGATATGTACCTGTGTGCAACAGTTGAAAAAGATACAGCAAAGAATTTTTGAGTTTGCGTTCACAGTTTTGGTCCGTTATTAATTAATTACTTAATTAATATTCATCGAAGAAGTCCCCAAATCGATACAGTTCGGCATCTTTATGGTATGCACCTGTGTGCAATTCATTTTTGAGTTATCGCGTTCACAGCTAGGATCTGTGGACGTGGACGAACACCGACGTGATTCCATAATATTGTTGTTCCGCCGATATAATTACATTGAATCAAGTCAAATAATCCAGGCCTAGTAAATTTGTCAAGATTAATCAAGATTTTAGATTTAGATTTTAGTTGACTTTGCTTTTTTTTTGTCTTACGTGGAAGTGTTACTAAAAAATTCAATGTACAGCCAAACCAATGTTCATCATACTACTTAATACTATTTATTTTCCTTACTTTATCAACATGATCACTGACATTTTTACAGTAAAAATGACTGTGAAGAGCAATCATTTTTTGTAGTGCATGGAAAAACATTAAAACTGTGGCATATGGTTTCTCAGGGAGTTGCATTCATTTCAAGTGTTAACTGCCCACTTCTCACACAGTCCCTAGATAATACCGCGCTTCACACTCACCCAGCAGTGTTGTTTTTTTTACTGCTCAATGTAATTTGACTCAAAATCATAATTCAAGGTCACACATGCATTATATTTACAGTATAATTTAACAGTATGGTTAAGTAAATGAGTCTGACATTTATAGTCTGTATAATGTATGTGCATTTTAAAAATGTAGCTGGTAAATGAGGAAATGTTCAGAATATATTAATATATTAATATTAATTTTGATTAGATAGTTTAGTTTTATTTGCTTAGTACCATGAGAAGTAACTCATCTTTTTCCAGGCACAAAAGACAAAAAATGTAATGAAATGTATTATTTTGATTTAAAAGCTAGTTAGAAATATCTTGAAATAAGTCAAGTAATATAGTCTTAATCAGTAAATAAATCGAAAAACTAGTCAAAACGACAATCAAAATACAGAATTCTAGTCATTTTAACTAACTTGTATAATCTTTTTTTGCAATATTTGCTCTTTGGCAGGTCCCAAGTCTAAAACGGCCAATTGGCAACCACAACAAGCACTAAATTATGCAAACCTGTGTTGTGCTTAGGGGCCGTGGAAGATTCCAGCGCTGTCAGCCAAGTGCGTTCAAAGATGTGTTCGGGCCAAGTGGGAGATTCCAGCTGATTCATTTGGGCTCTCTCTCTGACCAATAACGCGCATGGGTTAGGAGAATTTTTTGGCTCTACATGTCTGTGAATGGTGTCTCTTGCACCTGTGTCAGCCCTGCGGCAAACTGTCTGTTGTTTCTGGTCTACCCTGGCTAAGACCCAGTTGTTGGGATATGCTCCAGTCACATGGGACTCCAAACAACAACAGAATTGAACAACATAACAAACATAAATTGAAATATAACTGTTTGTGTAGTTTCTAATGATTTTAATATTTGTTAATATAGACCTGACCCCCGTATCTTAAAAAATATGGAAATCGTCTATTTGCCTTTTTTGATTTGTCGGATGTAAAGTATGTTTTTGCCATAAATGGAGTCATCAAGTCTATAGGGGGCGCTACAGAGGTAACTGGCATCATATTGGTCAGATGTGTTCAGGGCCGGGGGGTAATTAGGTGTTTCAGGTTTGAGCCTTATCGGGCAAAGTATGTGCAAGTTAGAGGCTGTCAAATATACCTGACCTCCCAAATTCAATCCAAAATGGCCGACATCCTGTTGTTTTATTGGGCACGATATGGAGAATCACTGTACCAAATTTCATTGCTCTCTCTAAGTGTGTCATTTGGGTCAAGAACATGTATAGTGATATTGCTCCATTCAACACAATAAAAAAACAAATGTTTATGTCTGTAACGACTTACACAAATGACATTTTACATTCTCGATGGTATTCTATAGACTTTTCCCATATCCCTTGTTGCTGTGGACTAAAGGTTAAACAGTGGAGGGCTTACTTCACAGCTTGCCTCCTTATTAGTACTGTCTGAAACATCCATAGAGTTAGCATAAGCTGATGAGCTAATATTAGAATGGTTTGATTGTATAGGATTGTCCCAAATCCACAGAGATGTCCTGTAGTGTTATGTCGCCAAATGCCAAACAGCTGCTATCTTTACGGACTCTTAATGCATCATAGAATATACTCATATGGTGACCAGATCTTAACAGACAAGAAGTGGGAGAATGTTGGACAAAACAAAACTGGAACAATAGAAAGTCATTTCTGACCTTCCCTGAAAATCATTAAAATTGGTGCAGTACTTTTTGAGTAAAGTTACTAACAAATGCTTTTCTTGGGAAAAATATTGCATCCAGACGGTGATCCCAATCACTCCCAATATCTAAATCATTCATCAATTCAGTATGTCCAGTTGGTCACTTATTATAAAATATTGTTAGATTCAGAAGTAGATTTTTGCGCTGAGCCAGTTCATAATCTGACATTAAATATAGAGATTTATGAAAATTAAAAATCAAATGTTTGCGCATATGTGTCATTTTTAGCTGAAAATGCTGCGCAATCAAACACAAAGTGGGAGATCTGGTCCACCACCTAAAGTATATTTGTCTAAACTAAAATGAGACTAAACCAGGCCCGAACCAGATAAAAAACAACATTGAACCAGAATTCAACTACAGCAATTTGACTTCTTTTGCACATTTCACAATCTATATTGGATACATTTAGGTTACCATTTTATGTTTTGCAACATCAAACACAATATTTATCTAATACAAACTGTTTTGTGGTGCTCCCACTTGGACTCAATGAGAAACAGTCTCACCTGTCCCTGTTTTAAGACAGGAACAAAGTATTTGTGCCGGTTTTCAGGGATGTAAAAAAAGACTCCACCACTTTTGACTTCTTCTGGGAAACAAAGCCTTGACACCCTCACAGCTGAACACACATCTTCTCCAATCAGAGAATATCAATAAATGGTGGTGCAACATTGCTTCTCTGGGTGTGTTTGTTGACAGTGCAGGAGCAGGCAGGAGCACCGTTTTCAGCTCTTGGAGAGCTCAACATAATGAATTACTCAAACATGCTTGAATGAAACAAAACACAACTTTGTGTCTGTGTTTAAGGTAGAAACCACATTAGAATATAATTAAAAGCTCAGAAAAGTCAATTTTGCAGAATATAGGAGCTTATAAAAAGTTCTTCAGTCATCACGATCTACCCCCTCTCAAACATACTCAAATGCTTGTCAATTTGTCCAGCCTCTAACACATTGACTTCCCTTCAGCTGTCAGTGGTCCTAATAGAACTTATAATCCAAATTTAAATGTTGTAAACAGTTGATAAATAAGAGTCTTGGATGCTAAAGCTGGTCTCCTTCCCCCTGTCTGTTCTCCATTAGCACTAATGCTGGCTACTGCTTTTGGTGTGATGGAGAACCAGCCATAAGAGGATCACCACAGGGGCTAAACACACACACTGCTTTTGATTAGTTTACAGGCAGTGGGAGCTTCCAGCGCTGTTGGCCAAGTGTGTTCAGAGGTGTGTTCCCCCCGTGTGAAGGAAGATGGGAAGAGAGAGCAATAAAAAGTAGTCAGGTCCAAATATACACATACATACTTTGTCTATGAATTTGAGGTGGCAAAACATCTACTTTGCATTCAAGTTTTAATTCATGTTTTATTCAACATTGCCTTGTGTGGAGACTAGGGGCAACTTGACCTGACTAAGGACATTGTTAACACAAGACCAGTAAAAAGATCACAGAACATTTGATGCCAGCTGTGGACAATTCATACATAAGGACTGACAATCAGACTAGAAAGGGGATTTCATCTCTCCTCTCTGAGTCGTGGATGGCTCTGATTGGAGAAGATGTCCCCTGACTGGTCCATGTATCAACAAAAGAGAATCAGGGTTTAGACCAGCATGTCTCCGACCTTATATTATGCGTATTAAAACCATTGTATGAGTTGCAAATGACTCTTTCTCTGGAGCGCCCAGATCCTTGTACACGTCTGGTGAACTACTACTCAGCTGTGACTTTATTCAATTCTTTTGATCATACTTTTCTTCTCGTGGTATTTTTTTCCCTTCCAACAGATGTTAACATGCACTTAACAAGAAAGATTAAGATTGGCATATGGGACTTTTTTGTTCAACTATTCCTCAACTATCATCCAGTTGGACCTGTAGACATATTTTAAATGTATGCTTATTGAGGCGATGCAGGGACTTTATTATAATGCACAGCACTAGAGACTGGATTTGGTCCATGGACCTTGAGTTGTGACATGCAGTCATTATTGGCCATTGATTGATTGACCCTTAAGCCTCAAAGCAGATGAAATATGTAAGTGTCACAGCACTTTGTTAGGAAAATGATGTAGAACGCAATCATTGTACTAAATTATACTATCTATCAGAGCTATTAGGAATCAACGAAGCATCGAGACGAATGGAGCTGCTTTGCTAACTTTTTACAAGCAAACCACTGTCCACGTCACCAGTCCTTCGCGGGGACAATCCAGTGTTAATTTAGTTTCAGTTCCCCTGTGTTTTCTTTTCTGAGAGTGCGTAATGAATCGCTATAGAGGTACGTGTGCAGCTCAGCAGCAGAGTATGGGGAGTCAAGAGCGCAGCTCGCTTTCTTCCTCCACCCCGCTGTTGCTGCTGACAGACTCCACACCATGGACATAGGCTACAGCAGGGGTTCTCAACCTGGGGGTCACAAGATAATAACTAGAGATTTGTAGGCCTAGATATTTTTTAACATAATTATTATTCATTAACCACACAAATAAAAACATTACACCAGCATTTATAATGTTTATACAGTTGCAAGAAAAAGTATGTGAACCCTTGGGGATACTCAGATTTCTGCATAAATTGGTCATAAATGTGTTTTGATTTTCATCTGAGTCACAACAATAGTCACAGTCTGCTTCAACTAATGCCTCACACAAATGATATGTGTTCATGTTTTTAGTGAACACAACATGAAACAATCACAGTGCAGGGTGGAAAAAGTATGTGAGCCTCTGGATTTAATAACTGCTTGACAGTTTGTCAGCAATAACCTCAACTAAACATTTCCTGTAGTTCAGATCAGACCTGCACAACGTTCAGTAGGAAGTTTGGACCATTCCTCTTTACAAAACTGTTTCAGTGCAGCAATATTCTTGGGATGTCTGGTGTGAATCGTTCTCTTGAGGTCATGCCACAGCATCTCAATGGGGTTGAGGTCAGGACTCTGACTGGGCTGCTCCAGAAGGCCTATTTACTTCCGTTGAGGCCATTCTGTTGTTAATTTACTTCTATGCTTTGAGTCCATCCTCTGTTGAGCTTCAATGACAGATGGTCTTGGCAGTCAAAATGTCTTGATAAACTTAATTAATTTTTCT
This sequence comes from Philypnodon macrostomus, assembly GCA_036025475.1. Taxonomy (NCBI): domain Eukaryota; kingdom Metazoa; phylum Chordata; class Actinopteri; order Gobiiformes; family Eleotridae; genus Philypnodon; species Philypnodon macrostomus. The sequence goes on from JAVQKC010154600.1 coordinate 5,619, forward strand.
GTCGATGACAGCAATCCCCAACCATGACGCCCCCTCCACCATATTTCACAGGTGGGATGAGGGTTTGATGTTGGTGTGCCTTTTTTTTCTCCACACCACGCCTTGTGATATGTTATGATGAACCTTGGATTGGACGTACATTGAATTCATAGTTAAAAGGGTTTTAATGAAGACACTGATAGCAATAGAATAATTAAATAAAAAAACATTATAAATATGGTGATATTATATTTTTACCATATCGTCCACACCACTCCAATAGTTTCTTAATGTTTGCAATTTAAATTGAATGTGAAAGAAATCTTTATGCCAAACGCCTCATTGACAGTATCAAACAGACAGATGGCAGTGATTAAAGGACTTGCCCAGATCTCCTTATTGTGTGGCGGTCACATGACTGTCCTCAGACCTGCAGCTGTTACCATGGCGACCACCGAAAGGCTTGTGGGTAAGGGCATGCTCGTCCCACTGCTGCCCTCAACGCTCTGTCAAAGAGAAAGAGGATGAGTCCAATATTAAGAAGTGTGACAGAGAAAAAACTGGGGCTAAAGAAGAATAAATCATTTGTTTAAGGAAGTCACAACATGCTGTCTGAAAGAACTTAATACTATTTATTTTATTGTTTTATCAATATGAACAATGGCACTGGTGAAGAGCCGAGCTATGGAAAAGTAGTTATGGAATAATGCCGTGGCAGTACTGACAGTTATGGACCAATGGTGTGGACAGTTATAGACCAATGCAATGGCAGTACTGACAGTTATGGACCAATGGTGTGGACAGTTATAGACCAAAGGTGTAGCAGTACTGACAGTTATGGACCAATAGTGTGGACAGTTATAGAACAATGCCGTGGCAGTACTGACAGTTATGGACCAATGGTGTGGACAGTTATAGACCAATGCCATGGCAATAATGACAGTTACGGACCAATGGTGTGGACAGTAATGACAGTTATGGACCAATGGTGTGGACAGTTATAGACCAATGCCATGGCAATAATGACAGTTATGGACCAATGGTGTGACAGTAATGACAGTTATGGACCAATGGTGTGACAGTAATGACAGTTATGGACCAATGGTGTGACAGTAATGACAGTTATAGACCAATGGTGTGACACTAATGACAGTTATGGACCAATGGTGGGGCAGTGATAGTCATAAACCAATGGCGGCTATTGTTCTATGCCTGGATTATTGAAATACAGCTTACATTCTATAACCCAATCAACTTTTACCAGTCATATTTCTGTTCCAGCCAGCAAGAGCCAGAAAAAACAACATGTCTTCTCATCTACTCCCACCACTTCCTGTTTAGATGAAAAACAGAAATCCAGCATTCTGCTTGACCTCGCCGTCATCCCAACAGGGTGGTTTTATTCCCAAATAATGAGAGAAGAGTTTGTTTGAAGACGGCTTATAGTATTTTTCCCGACTACCTAGTGAGTCCGCCTCTCGCTGTCGTTTTATCAGCCCCGGCCACACTCCACGCACACACTCATTCTGAAGATAGGATCAGAGAGAGAGCGCGCAGGCGGATGTCACGAACCAAAGTCACATCATCTTCCAGAGAAAACAGGCCCCAATCTCATCATAGCATCCCCCCAAACTAGATTACCACCAGGCACGGGCTTTTATACACAACTCAATATATCATTCACCCACTCCTCGTGCAAATTGTATTAAATCCGAGATATGTCCCGCAGAATCAGGGCAGGCCTGTTGGGTGGTGCTTGGCGGACGGTGGAGGGAGCAGGGATGGAGGGAAGAAAGAGGTGGAACATGTAAGAGAGGCGTAGTGTTCAGTCAAGGACATTTTGAGATGTGTTCTAGTATCACAAAGGACTGAGTGTGTGCATATGTAGAAATGCATGTCAAGGCAATGTACACCCAATAAAATAGGTTTGTCTTCATGAATGTCCAATACCAAAAATAAAGATGGATTAGCTTTGGTTTATTGAGAATATGGATAATTAGACCATTCACTTTCATTCTTATTTATAATAATTAAAATATGAATTGATGAGGGCTGCTGTCTTTTTGGGCTCCACTGATGTGCAATGTCCTCCCCCTGTTACTGTGTGGGCTCTCTCCTCTTCCTCTCACCTTCAGACAACATGCATATACTTGTGAGAATGAACTGATGTATCTTACAGTCTGCCCCCTGTACCCGGCCAAGCATCCCATCTTTTATCTTTTCATAAGCCGCCTGTTTTTTGATGGTCTTGACTGAGCTCCCCAGAGAAGGGCGGGTGGGTGTGTGGGGGCTCTTGTTTTGAGCAGTGGTCTTGTGTCCCACCTGTGAACAGCACTCAGAGTCCATTTACTGCTGTTGACTACAATGTCAAATTTGAGAAGCGAACTGTATTTAATTTAACTTACAAGATAGGCCTATTTGTTTTACACTTTTCATTTATTATTGTTTAATTATTTATTATATTTTTTACAATTTGTATTATCACAAAGTAAATAAATGCACAAGACTTGTAAATCTTAAACACAAATGTAAAAACATAGTCACATTGCTGTTGTCTGTAACTAGCCTGATATACCAGCCCCCCCTACTTTTTAAATTCAAAGCAGAGGGTCTGGTCCCTTGCTCATAGCAAATTATTGCTTGTTGTTTTTGCAGACAGACCAATCGGGAGTCGTTTATGAGCCGCAGCGTCATGTGTTTTGTTGTCCATGTCGTATACAAACGTTGCTAACATAACTTCCTTGTTAACAAAAGGCTATATGCTGCATGTGTGGCTTTTCAGCTTCACGTCTGATATTGGATAGTTGGTGTGACTTTTGATTTGGAGTTTATATTTCTTAGTATATTTTAGATTTAATTTAATTTTGCAGTGCTTTAGCTTAAAAAACATTAAATAAAGAATTACAGACATTAAACAATACACTGGTCAAGCATAACATTATGACCACCTGCAATATGTATCAAACTATGATGAACTACCTTTCTGACAGAAAAGCATTAACTGGGTTGGCACTTAGATCCCTATCCGGTTCATATTGTTGGTATGCTCTTTGGCAAATTGCCCACCCATGTAGGAGTGGTATGACTGCCACATCTTTATCTGTTCGCCCCAGGGCAAAAGTGACAGCGTGTGACAGTGGTGTGAATAAATAATGTACTCAGTTGTGAAGCAGTTTGAGCATCAGGAAAGTAATACATAAACCATTATTGTCTGTTAGATTGGACCACACAGGCAAGTTTTTAATTCCCACGTGAATCATCTTTTACCTGTTCACCACTATGTTCTTCCACTTCATTTTAGTCCAGAAAAGTTAGGGTTAGTGTTTGTGCAACAGCAATGATGGTATATCATCAAAGAAGGTATTTAAACAGAACCAGATATTGTATTGAAAATGTAATTTTAATGGTTTAATGGCTGCAATTTTTTACACAAAGAGAAATATATAATATATGCTTCCAGACAGATTTAAAATGTGCTATAAATCAAATCACAATCGCAATATCTATCAGAAAAAGCACAGCAAGTCATTTTACTCTTACCCTTAATTTACACTGAATCCGTCGTGTCTCCAGTACGTCTCATGCCATATTTTTTAATCTCCAGACCACCATTGTGTTGTGACTGAACTCCAAACAGGGGGACTCATCTGATCAGCTGTAGCCTGTCTCTGTCCTCTCTATCTGTGTGGAAAACGCTCCAAACTAAAAAAAAAACTGTGTGTGTGGGGCAGGCACACACCGACCGAGAAATGTGAGTTTCCCGAGAGCCGTTAAAAGAGAAACAGTAATATTAATAATAATACATTTTATTTATAAAGCGCTTTTCATGACACTCAAAGACACTGTACAAAGTTAAAACAAGAATAAACACACTATAAAAACATTAAAAGCAGTTCTGAAGAGGTGGGTTTTGAGCAGGCTTTTGAAGGTGGGAAGGTCAGAGGTCATGGATGGTTTGTGGGAGTGAGTTCCATAGGGTGGGGCATCGACGGAGAAGGCCCTGTCACTTCAGGTTTGGAGCTTGGTTCTGCAGGGGAGGGACAGGAGGTTGGCGTCAGTAGCAGATCAAAATGTCTTTTACCTGGACAATCATCTCGTGTTTGCATTTGTTTGATATTTCAGTTCAACTTGTCATTCATGCTGCTTCATCATCCATCACAAATAGACCCTTTGCAGCTATTTACCGCAGAGACACAGACGTATGGGTGACGTTATGGAGACGCCCCAGATTCAGTGCAAATTAGGGGCATTTCTAACTTTTTGTGACTAGTATAGTGTAAAATATTAAAGCATCTTCTAGGTTGCCTAAAATCACTTTTGTATACTTCTTATGCATATATATTTTTTCTGTATTCAAACTTAAAATGTGACTGGACAGTGGAGGGTGCAGGCAAACCAAGCTGTTATGACAGAGGCCAAACTGCACCACTCCAGAAGTCCAAAAGAACTCCAACCATCCAGACTGCATTTTCCTCAGCTCTCATTGACTTAAAGTGTCTGAGACAGTGTTCTTTTTAAGTGCAGAAGCCTCAGTGGTGTCCCTGGGGAGTTTGATATTTTTTGATGCTGTAGAAATGCTGGTGGTTGCTTATCATTGCATTTACTTGACAGATTTTTGTAACTTCGAGATTTTCTCATCATCCAAAGACATAGGTGAATTGAATCATTGTCTCTCATTGTGTCTGCCCTGCGACTAGCTGCTCGTTGGGGCTGTGGTGGTCCAGTGGTAAAGTGGTCGTTTTGCAAGTGGAGGTTCGGTGGTCCGAATCCAGCTGTGTGTCATTGGGTACTTGAGCAAGACATTTAACCCACATTGCATGGATGAATGTGTTGGTGTGATTGGTTTTTGGTGGTGGTCAGGGCTATAGGTGTGGTATCAGTGTTGTTTTCGTCAACGATAATGACAATAAATGCGGCTCTTTGGTGACTAAAATGTAACGAGTCGTATAAAAAGTTTCTTTTGACGAGACGAGACGAAAATGTAAGGAAATAGGCGTCAGACATTCACAATTTCACATTTCTGCAAATTGGGCCTGTAATCTGTCTGTGAAAAGAAA
>JAVQKC010154654.1:0-12046 GCA_036025475.1 Philypnodon macrostomus
TCAAACGTTAATGGTGTATTCACAATAACTCTCAACCTTGTTCAGTTGTAACACGTAAAAATTATATGGCCATTTTGGGGTCATATATGAACACTAATAATAATACACTACTAATATTACGGTGAAGCATAGTACCGGTATGTATTACTCTGTGACGCTCCTGACTCCCGGAGCTTTGTAGTTTACTGAAGTCGTACCAAAACATTTTGACGGAGCGCCGTGATCGCCGTGTGACACAAAATCTCTTTGAGGTCAGTAAGCACAACCAGAATTAATCCATATATAAGGCGCTCCGGATTATAAGGCGCACTGTTGGTTTTTAAGAAAATTAAAGGCTTTTAAGTGCGCCTTATAGTACGGAAAATACGGTACATTTTTAAAAGATTCAGTTCGCAGCATATTTTAAACCAGTCTAAAAGCATTAACACTTGAAAGAAGACTCAAATGTATATTTTTTTTACATACATTTTGTTTTGTGCAGGGGATAATTGAAGCCTTTATGATTAGCTAATTGTGACCATTATTATTGTGATTGCGATTAATTAATTGTGCATCCCTAATACAAAAGCTACTTTATTTGGCTAAAATATTTATTGAAGCTAATCTAAGTATATCTAATGATCATGTATGGATTGAGCCTACTAAACTCCCACACCACAGTGATAATAGTGTTTCCTCCAGTCCCCTCCCCATGTTGTTCTAATTGCCGCTGTCGTGAACACGCAATGGTGCTTGTGCGTTGCCGTGGGAGACCTACGTTGTCGTGACTGAGCATGACTCCTTTGGGCTGTCCCGTGGTCCCTGAGGTGTAGATGAGGGTGCAGCACTGATTGGGCTTTTGACTGGAGATAATGGCATCCAGGGGAACATCAGGCTCATCCTTCCCCAGTGCCATAAACTCAGACCACTAGAACAAACAAGGAAGAGTCACTTAATGGTTCTCTATGTAAAATGTATCTGTTGACAATAGGAGGTTCTTACTGAATATAGGTTTGGTCGCTTCTCTTTTAGTTCATCTTTGTATTGGATGATCGCTTTCAAGTGTGGCAATTTATCTTCAATCTGGAACAGAAGTTTAAAATACGGATGGAAATTAGCACTGTGCTAAATCCGGCATTTTTACGTCAAGTTGTGTGATTCTATACGATTGTACGTTCATTTATGTGCACTGTCCCATTCAAATAAATAAATAAAAATAAAACCTCAAAATTCCATTGACTTTGAGAATGTGCATTTACCTGGAGGATCTTCTGCAGCTGTTTGTGGTTCTCGACTACAATGATATTGGCCTTACAGTTGTCCGCTACATACTGGCACGCATCGGGAGAGTTGGTCGTGTAGATGCCCACAGCAAATCCACTGAAACAGATAAAGAAAGTCACCATATTTTAGCTTTTTTAGCTTTTTATTTTAATATGTTTTAAGTTTTTTTACACCTTTATTAAACCAGGAAGTTCCATTTTCATAATAAATCAACAGCTACAGTATGTTAAAAACACTAAGAGCCTCTCTAGATTAAGCTCTTTCTGTAGATCATTTTTATCCCCAAGGTGCCGAATAGGAGAATGCAGTTTTCCATAATTTGGTTGAAACTCATGGTACATTAAAAAGTAACCACTAACAGAGAGGAGGTTATAGAGGTGCAGTACAAGTATTACTTTATTGATAAAGATATACCAGGGCTGTTGACTAACTAAATCATAAAATATGCAGTGATGAGTGAGGGACGCATTATTAATTATACAATATTTAGACCTAAATTATTCTAAATATTCTACAACCCAATATTGTGTCTTACACCAACAGTTGAATCTGGCCTGCTCCCAAACATTAAAAGCACTTCATTCTCTGCGTATATATTAGTGATTTCTACTTATGGTATAAAGTATAATATATCTCAGTGAACTGAAAAACTGACAAGCGTTTAATCTGTGAAATTTAAATGCATTGATTTTTGCCCATTTCACTTTTATAGTCATTGATTAAACTATAGCCACACAAGTATGGCCCATATTTTAAATAAGCTATACTAGTCATTTCTTCAACAATATAGCTCTCAATCTCTATTATGGAAAGTGGGACCTACTGTGAAACTAAATGCACTAAATGGTAAGGTAGACTGGTTTTACAAGTCCACAGGTTTCAGGGCTAATGGAATGTGCATATGCTGAACAGAGGGTGTGAGAGAACTGTTTAGTATCAGCCGGTTGTATCTATATAAGTTTAAACCTTGTATATGGGTCATAAAGTCAAATATTTTGTTGCTCTTTCATGTTTGCTCTGTTCACCGTGTATTCTTGTTGTTTTTAGGGAGACAATTTTACCATCTGTCCCGGGACAACGGATGAAAAACAGCCTTTTCGCTAATTCTGGTGCATTTACAGCAATGTTAATTGATGTACACTGTCCCTGACAAATAAACCAATAAAAAAAAAAATAGTATACTAGAGTTGGCTATAGCACCGTACATATATGCAAAAAAATACAAGTACAATATTATGGTTATAGCCTTAGTCCTGAAGTGTAAAAAATTGATGAATATGAATGAATACCATAGCTAAACAAAGCTCTTAGGCCAATGCTATTATATAGTCTTCGTCCTTACGGGGTAAAGAAGCCATTTGAATTCTTTGGTTATGTGTTATGCATATGGTCACTTGATAAAATGTAAAATTATATTTGATTGTTAATGTGAATGGCTGATGTGTTTACAGTCATCTCGCCCACTGTACCCTCAATCATTAAAAACACTTCAATATCTCTTTCTCTTGATTGATTGATTTTTCAATATTTGTAACAATTTGTCAAATGTGAAAAAAGCTTTGAGGTTATGTTGCCAAGCCCTACAGAAAAATATCTTACTAGCCATAAAATCTCTTCAAGTTTTGTGATCACTGTTTCTAGTAAAGCCATTGCAGATCGTTGGCAACAGATGTTTTGTGACGTAACAAATTATAATGAATGCAACTCTAGATTTAAAACTCGCCGTCCATATCCTGGTACACAGTGATAATGATCTAAAGACGTCAGTAAATGAATGTTTGAATTTGACTGACTTGAAGCAGATGGAACTATTTGTAATAACAGAGGCGCTCATTAGGCGTGCTGTCTAGTGTCAATCACAAAGTCACAGAGCTACGTGCAGAAGTGGAGGTGAGCTCAACATGTGCTCCATGACATACCATAATACACACGAGAACAAACACTGGAGATGAATGGGTCAAAGTGCAGAGGAGACATTTCTCTACATCTTAGCAGCAGGTCTATTATTGACACTCACCCGGCCTAGCAGCAGGTCTATTATAGACACTCACCCGGCCTAGCAGCAGGTCTATTATAGACACTCACCCGGCCTAGCAGCAGGTCTATTATAGACACTCACCCGGCCTAGTAGCAGGTCTATTATTGACACTCACCCGGCCAGAATGGCACCAATGTCAGCAATGAACCACTCCACAGAGTTGAAGCCCAGGATCCCAACACCGTGGTACCGCTCCAAACCAAGCTGTAGGAAACATGAATAACATGTTACTGAACACGCTCTGTTGTACTTTGTTATAAATGACCTTAGACACATTTGAACATTTATTAATTGCCAAGGCACAAACTATTTGCTAGCTTCCACCTATATGCCTGGCCTCTATCTGTTTTGGGTAACATTTGGCCACTGACATTTTGTAGAGGTCATGCTCTTGCTTACTTTAAGGTGTCTCTGTCCACAACAGTAATGGGTCACAACCTGTTTGAGACTGTGTGGTTTAAACTGTGCAATGACCATTGTCTAGTGTTTACTGCAACTGTTGTGGCCTGCATTCAAACCCATGGCACTTGGAAGAGCTGCATATACGCTTCAGATCTACCAACTGAGCTAATTGCAGCACTTAAGTGTAATTTTTTAAAATTTTGTAATGTTTGTTTGTGTTTTAAAAGCAAGTATTTGATTGGACATTTTATTATGATCCACTGTGTCCTGACCCCATTATTATTATTTTTTACTCTCTGCATTTCTTACCTTGAGGAAGCTCTTGGCTGCAGTACGACAGGCCTGGTAATAGTCTTTGTAGTTCATGGTCGTCTGCTGCTCACCCTCCTTCCAGCTGAGGGCAGTGTAGTCCCCGAACCGCTCCACAGTGGAAGTGAACATCTGGTTCACAGTCAGGGGTTTCTCTGCTGCGATCCCGCTCTCTCCCATCCTGAGTTTGACCTCCATGTCGCCCCGGGACGTCCACAGACCTGCCTCAGAGACCGCTGGCAATGACAAAGAGTTTGGACGCTGAGCACTCACTGAAAAAAGGACCAAAAACGAAACATGTTTAGAGACTCAATGAGGGTCAAACTGTACAGGGTTTCTGCTATCTTCTCAAATATGGCTGTGAACAATTTTTGGGCCCTCACCTACCAGTTAATCAGGTTTCAATTTCAAACTATCTGGGTGTATACTCTGCACACCTAAAGACAACAGGTGCGTCGGAGGGAGAGGACATAACTTTGAAGAATGAACTTCACTTTTCATCACTAGAAATATTGCTAGAAGTGTGTATTGATCAGTCTAAATATGTACAGTATAAACAGTAACCTTTGATTTGTCGAAACCTTGATTGTCTAAGTGTTTTTCATCTGACAAAGCAAAATGACAGGAAAAAGGAAGATGGGAAGAGTGTAGTGTTCGTTCTGTTCCTTCACTTCCTCAAAATATAAGACAGTGTAAGGCGGGTCAGTAACAGGAACTGCTGTATAAATGTTATGAGCTCCAACTCGATTCCATATCACTTTCTCTTATCATCGGCAGCACCCAAGACAACTGTTAAGTGTTCGTGCAGAGACTGGAAGTGTAAACAGTGTGTGACCTAAAGGCTTCCGGACATAAATGAATGTTTGGCCTGAGAGAATGCTTTACGATATTAGGAGCACACACAGCAGCTTTATCAACAATATTTGAAGGTAAAACATAAAACTGCTACTGGAAGCCTTTGGTGAACGCAGACCTCCACCAAGGCACACTGATAAGAAAGTGACCAGAGCTCATGTGTTTGGAGTTGGCATCCCAGATTGTTGGTCGCTAACTACACCAGGGAAACCAGACAGTAATTTTTATTGACCAAGAATTATATTTTTATGGTTATGCTTTTGCTAAAAATTTAAACCCAATATAATCAGACAAACAAACACATTATGATTTAACCATAAAACATCTCATTAAGCGTTTATCTCCACCTGTCTGTGCCTGTTGTTGAGTAGTGACTTTATTAGTTGCAGTGCCCTCTTCCCGTTCCCCTGTGGACTCTTCCTCCGACGACTCACTGAGGAAAATGAAAAGCATATTCAGTCCCAGAGCTGATTACACTGGTCACATCACAAATTTGAACCAAGGTGACTCATGATGGAAGCTGAACATTATATGAAACTGTGTTTTAAAGAGACGTTTTGAAGCTGTGTATATATTTACAGTCTAATTATACAGTTAAAGGTGATATAAACTGTAGTTACAGAGACTGGGGGGGACACATGGTAGCATTGGTGACTGCAAACTGTGGAACAGGTTCCATTTCTCACTCGGGTGCTTTAAAGCATTGTTTCATGCGCGTTCAATACAGATTAAGCAATATTTGTTCATTATCTTAGTGAATATTGTTTTGTTATTGTATTGCTTACAGTTTTAACTTGAGTGTGTACTTACAACTTGCATTGTACAGCACTTTGGTCAACCAAGGTTGTTTACCGTAAATGGGCTATAGAAATAAAGATTGACTTGACTAAAAAACTAGCGAACTTTACTAAAAATATGCAATGGCTGTGTGCTGTGCTTATTCAAAATGGTATCAATATGTTGTGCAGGTCGCTCAAGACAACAATGACATTGCAAAGCTTTTTTCATTAATGTTCCACCCCATTTAGCTTCTACTGAAGGAGTTTCTGTTTTCTCACTCTTGTATGTTAAGTTAACTCTTCGGTCGTGCACTACTTTGCATAACTGATCTACAATCTGTGATGATACTGTAGTGTGTGAAGGAATGTGCACGTACTTGGTCACGTCTGTCACAAAAGCTATTAAAAGCTATGTTTTAGTGAATCGTCACAAAAGCTACAGTATGTGCTCCATTTCATTTGTGACAGGCTGTTGGATTGTTGATGGTGCCTTTTCTGTCACTTAACACTTTGCTTTGACAGATAAGCAACAATCTGAAAACTTGATATGAAATACCACGGATAATATAACCCTTGAGCTTTCTGCCAATCAACATTTCTAACATCTTCTTTATTACTGGATTTTTTACTGTCACTATCACTACAGTACTCAAGGCATTTACAGATAATCTCCTTCGATCTCTACTAATACACTAGTTCATGAGAGTCATTGATGTAAGGTTGTGATGGGGCAGATTTTCTGGTTCAGATTTAGTTTCATCTCTAGTTTGGAGATTCAGTCCTTGTTTAGAGCATTTTTGGTGCCTAGTCCTGTTATAATCCTTTGCTAGACCTGTTTATGTCCTGTCTTAGACATGGTTTAGACATTATTACCTCTGCCAAGTACGGTAGGTAATGTTTTCATTCATGTTTGTAACTTAATGCAAACACATCTAAATGGATTTGGATTCAATTTTCAGAGAAGGTCAGAAATGACACATTCAGTCCTGGTTTAGGAATAGACCTCCCAGTGGGTCTCTTCACTTCTTGCACTGGTTACACTTTCTGATGTTACACCCCTGATGTGTTGTTGTGTGTATGGGCTGTAGACACATACTTGGCCGTGTCAGGGATGCCCTCGTCCAAGTCTGCAGTGCTGTCAGCTCCACCACATGTTGTTTCTGTGAAGGCTGCTTCTCTCCCAGCCTCCATCACCACGGCCTCAGACATGGTGCTGGACTCACACGCGATTACTGGAGAAAAAGACACAGATTTGATTGATTCTCTTCATTCTCTTCTCAGACGCTCACCTCACTATATCCATAAATCTCCCCTATTAAGTTATCAGCATAGCATTTTTTTGGCATATCTCAGCATTAATCACCTACATCCTAATGATCCCAGTGTGACAGTATATATGATGATATATGATTTACAAAAGAATCCCAGCTAACCAATAATCCTCTGCTTTAATCTCTAATTGAGTTTGTTATTTGTTGCTGTTGTATCTCAAAAAACTAATATATTTAAGTTTATCTTAGCTTTTTAGCTATTTCAATACATCTTTACTGCTTTCAACCCCATGTATAACAGTAAATTACCTATGTGGTAGTAATCTGAAATAACTGGACATTTATATTATTTTGACCGGTGGTTCGACCGGTGGGTAGAATCCCGAAGTGTGTGACTGTAAAACAGGGAGAGCTCTTTTTAAGTTTTTTCAAATCTATGACTGCTATTGAATTGTGAAATGGATCGTAAATTCATAGTTTGATCAAGCCCATTGTGTCGATATACCTGTGTGTTCCGACTGGTGTCCTTGAGTAAAGACACCTGGGTCCTAGCAGCCTTGTCTAAACAGGGTTGTGGCGCTTGTCTAATTGGGACAGAACTGTTAACACCTGTGTGAGACTACATTTGGCCCAAAGCACTCACAAGACTCTCACTCTGTTGTTAAGTCACTGGGCTTGTACAAGTTTGTTGTATTTACTCTAAATCTGCCAATATACAATGATTATTTTATTTCCAATACCTTAAGAGCCCATCAACATGCAAACTCACAAGAACATACTTTTTCACTAATTTTGTTTAACTTAAACTTGAGATGTTAGTATATCCCTTATAGACCCTTTAAAATGTTTGTCATATGGAATGTTCAAAATTCCGGAATGGAGGGAGCTGGAGGCAAAAATGTAGGATTTGTGGTGAGAGATAGAATAATTCTGAGCATACAACGAAAAAACATTTGTGTTTTCAACATTTCTGTAAGGACTTGTCCAATGAAACATACAAATCTGGACTTTTGCTTCATTCACTAATCTGACATCACCTACATGTAGCATTTGTCAAAACCATCATAATTTGCCATATTTTCTGGACATTTCTAATTTCTCCATTTCTCCATTGCCTCCAGTTGCTTCCATTCCTTTCTGTTTACAAACTTGGTGGCAACAATATGCTATGGAGTTATGTCAAACTAATAGAGGTGGCTGGAAAATAGGTCATTTTTTAACAAATTCATTCCAAAGTATTTATTTCTTGCTAGCCTTTGTCCAGGGTTGCTTCAGCAAATCTGCCAATTTTGTGCAATGATACAATTATTGATTTGGCACTAGTTTTACACTGGATGCCCTTCCTGACACTACACTCATTTCCTGTTATCCTTATTAGGCTTTTTGTAATTTGCTTTCCACTCCATGTTAGTGAGACCAGTAGAATAGTCACGTTTGAAGCACGAAAGGGCTGGTTAATGTCATGTAAAGTTACCAAAGTCTTTCAAAATGCTTTATCGTCAGAGACGGCTCCTTAACTCGAAGTCCACTGCTCAACTTCAAAAGCATTCGAACCATGACCTCATCACAGGAACCACAACAAAGCCTCATAACAATAAACTGCAGCCCGTGACCCCCGCAGCTCCATGACGCAGTGCCACAGCTTAAGCCACTATTATGATTGTACAGACGGTGTTTGGGTCGGACTTGTTTGTCTTAGGGGGCTCACAACACATACCAGCACCTCAACTGCCCTGGGTCACGTCGGGGACCGGGCCAGTGAAAAGACAAAGGCGTCAGAGAGGTACAAAATATTTGAGAAATAATTGTACATTGTCTGCATTTATTTAAACTGGTAGCTGACATGGGGAAGTATTATCAGAAAGAATATATTATGTGGTTAGTACTGTACATGTAGGAATAATGATGTGAACTGTCTGCAATATTTTAAGTTGGTAGTAAAGTAAATTAGAAAAACAATTGTATTTCTATAGGTCACAATAGAATCATCAGGGATCAAAGTTGGTCCTAGAAGCAAACCATTTGAGAACCATTGATTTTGAATACATACAAAAACTTTAGTCAAAGTAAGGGGTAAATTAGTTTGAGTATGATACTGAAACTAAACCAGATCTAAACAAGGGCTAAACTTGAGATATACTAACCCAAATCCAGTCAACTCTGGAGCTGTTTGTTTTTTTCCACAAAAATGTGAACGTGCACATTGTAATGGGAAATACTTCACATTTCTATCCCTTGACAGTGGAGAAATGCCAAGAACTAAGTGCTTCAACCTCATCCTGACATGCTCATTACTGTCAACACAAACTGATGCTCAACAATGATCAGTGACAGAGTGACCTCACACACGTCAGACGTATTCATGAATGTTTTTTGTTAATTTCCATGTTCATATAGGTCGGGCTGTTTTGATTCCCATTTCTAGTATAAAAAAATATGCCTCATAGTCATCACTTGCATGCATTGATCCAAACACTGCTAATAACCATACCATAAATGCCACAACTCATGACAAGGTAATGGCAGAAAATCAGATAAGCTGTCAACTGGATGTTAAGTAGAAACACGTACCTAATGCTTTGATCCAATTGCCTCAAAGCCATTGTTGCTTTCTAGAAAACTCACTTGTCTGCATTTACTAAGCCCTAACCACTGGCAATAATCAGTATTACATATCAAACAAATCAACTCATGAAACATAAATCTAATACAGTAGAAGGAACTTTCCATAGCAAAAATAAACATTATATTTCTACAAGAAATCCAGAAATACTTAAAAGGCATACCAGATATACAGTCAAAGAAGTACTGGGGTAGACAAAGTGGCAAAAACAATCCAAACAGTCCAATAATTGCTAATGTTAGCTGTCCCCTTGGACCCCTTTTATATGGTGTGCTGTGTCCTTCAAGCCTGGTGGCTCAAGGGGTGGGCAGCAGCCTTGAGGTAAAAGGTGAACTCAGTCGTAAGTTGGTCACATGAGATGCCTGTTGTGGATCGGGGCAATGTCTTCTGGCTAGTTTCCTATCAACAACTTTTCACGTGTCTACCATTTATGTTGGTTGGGCATCACATGAGAGCTCTAGGAACATTCCTGACATATATACAATGGCATTTTTTAATTCAAGCGTTATAGTAAAAGCCCGCTATGCATTTATACCAACTACTAAGGCAGAATAGAAATTGTAAACTGATATTTATTTATTTTTTAATCTAATTCAGCCATGAGTGACATTGACAGGGACGTGAATTTAATATTTCTTGAGTCATTCCAATTAAACTGTTATTTCTGTTTAGTTTCTGTTTTTTGTATAGCTGAAATTTACCATAAAATTCAGTTCATCTTCAATTAATCATAACAGCTCTTGTAAGCTAACTTTAATTAAGATAAATTAACTTTATTTTGCAATACTATACATTTTCAAAACTCCAGGTACGCTCTTCTAGAGAATCCCATCAGTAAAATCCATATTTTTGATTGATGCTACTGCAGCTACCTCCGACTCAGTGTCAAGCAGTGACTAACAGCACGAGTCTTGAGTCAGATATAGCTCCTGGTTTATTTATTATGATCTGTGAGACCTAAAAATACAACTTGCAGGCCTTGCATTCTGACTACTCAACATCATACACCTTATTCAATTATATTAATTCAACACTGGAACATTTCACAAGTTACTTTCAAGCTTCAATGTTAAAACAAGTAGTCATTTTCTGAGCTGATTGTGCTGTCAGTTCCCTTGATTTTTTGATTATTTTCATTATGGACCTAAAATGTAATAATTGGCTTCAGTTGTTCTTGTTAGGGGCTGAGGGACTGAAGCCTACCCCAGCAACTATGGGCTTTAGGTGGGGCACACGCAACAATTTTTAATGGCATTGATTTCCTAGGGTTTTTTCAGTACCGACTTCCCCTTGAGATAAAGTATTGTTTATTTTCTTCACTTCTGCAGCTGCATATACCAAGAATACAATTTGCATGATTTTTACATCCTTACAGGAAGAGACCTATATTGGTATTTTCAACACACTAGAATCTCTGTCCGTCACAATCACCTGTCAACTGAATTTGAATTATTTGGATTTAAACTAGAACCAGACACAATAGCAGCATGCAAACTGCAGTTAAGCTAATCCCTATTCAAACAGATGTCAAACCGCGCCCGTCCAATCATATCTCATATTCATACACCCCATACTTTCAATTTCATGTTGTCCAGATGAACAAAAATGCAATGGTTTTTAATCACATTCTGGGTTGCGGACGTCATAATCCAGCTGCTACCCTCGTCAGTGTTGCATTGCATTTTTTTTGACTGGGCGTAATCCGCAGCATCATCCAAACGTCTGACCATCCTTAGAACACGCTTCACATATTTATTTCAATATACGCCACGCTAGAATACACTGATTTATAGCTGATAGATAGCTGATAAACATTAGTGACACATTCATTGACATAAATACATGTGGAAGCCAGGATCCACCCTTCATCAGGAAATTACATGTAGCTCTCCACATCGAAAGTAATACTCAAAATGTTCCTAATATATACAGTTTGCATACAGTTTGCGCATATGAAATGACAGATAATTGGCAAAAAGGTAAGAAATACACATATCTAACTCAAACAATGTTCTGAGCTAGACATCACATGCCCTGGTGTTTAGCAAGATGCTTGCGATGGATGAATATTTGATCAATACTTACATTGCATTGCTGTGGAAAGAATCTATCTTTTGGGTTGATTTGGTCAAATTCGTCCACTTTTGTCTGTCTTTTTGGTAAATGAGGTGCGATCTCTCAGGGGTGGAGGCACAAAAATGCTAGGCGCCTATGTGCCTACAACTCAATCAGCATATCATTCATTTTCAAACACAGAGCAGAAGCCGGCTTGGTTGATCCCTCCCCCTGCCAGAAAAACCCCACCCAGAGAAAACAGGCTTCCTCTTTAGACACATACACCCCATTCCTCGTCTGATTGGTCGAAAAACGCTCACACCACAAGGCCCATTTTCCATATAAGGCCACGCCAGCCAAATGAATAAGATGTGGGGTGGGGGGGGGGGGGGGGTTTTTGTAAATTTAAAAAAAACAAAAAAAAAGAAATGGGGTGTTTCTGGGCAACGAA
>JAVQKC010154671.1:0-11013 GCA_036025475.1 Philypnodon macrostomus
TTTGGATGCTCCATGGACGCCTCCCCCGGGAGGTGTTTCAGGCAGGTCCCACCGGAAGGAGGCCCCGGGGAAGACCCAGGACATGCTGGAGGGACTATGTCTCTCGGCTGGCCTGGGAAACGCCTCGGGATTCCTCCGGAAGAGCTAGAGGAAGTGTCTGGGGAGAGGGAAGTCTGGGCTTCCCTGCTTAGACTGCTGCCTCCGCGACCCGGCCTCGGATAAGCGGAAGAAGATGGATGGATTGTGTAGAGTATATCGTATAACAGTAAAATAGAGAAATAAAAAGCAATTGACATTTAACTTATGGCTTGTGTCAAAAAACAAAATGAAAAAAATGCTTTATAACAAAAAACTATACAAATAAATACATCTTCAGCTCTATATAATACACCACCTTCACTTTCTTTTTCTAATATCGGCATTGACAACGTAGAAGTTGAGCTGTAGGGCTTTTAGATGCTGTGCAAAGATTTCAGCCCATTTAAAAATACAAGCACTTTTTGTAACCATAGCATCCAATAAGAGTGGTGTCTATTTTTGGCTGATATTTTTTGATGGCCAGAAGGCGGGGTGTTTGTTTTCCCGTCCCACATGCCTGATACGCATTCATGAAACACCTTTTCAGTAAAAGCACTGAGTTGGTTTTCAAAGGCCTCCCGCTGCCTGCTGGTAAATATCAGGCTCTAATTAACGGTGGCTGATATCGTTCACACATCATCTTTTGGACACTCTGCTGTTACCAATCAACACAAAACGTCTCCTGTTCCCTCTCCAAATTATATTGTATGAGGCGATTTTCCCCTTTGGACCAGGTTGTTATTTGCCATTCAATAATTTTGGTTATTTTTTTAAATAATGTAAAAAACAAGATTGGACTATATTGTTGATGCCAGTCCAACATCCATTAAGGCGGCCGGGCTTTCTTCTGAACATACTGCCTGTAAACAAACAATGATTCCAGGCAATAACAATAAATACAAACTGTCTTTTGGATTATATGAGAAATTAAGACATATACGGCAATTTTAGTCTTTAGGTGCACCACATACATGATGATAATACAAATCTGTATACTGTGTCCTGTCTCTTTGTTGTTAAACAAGTAATATCTCATTTATCTCAGTTTTTAGTTTGGTGTTTAAACTACAAGATTAATAATAGCTTTATCTGTCATTATCCTTTCTGAATTTGATAGTATTTAAAGACTTTCATTTACAGTCACTGTCCTATAATTGAAGTTTAAACCTACAAACCCACATTCGGACCTGAAAGTGAACATTCAAATTGTGTTAGTGAGGTTTTATTTGTTTTATTAAGAACCTGTTAAACACATGTTCCAATTGTTCATATATGGGGTTCACTTTTTTGTGACATGTTTGTTGATGGAGTTTCTTTTTTCCAGACTGTCTTCAACCCATCAGGTGAAGAGGACACCCTCCAGTGAAGACAACCAACATGTAAGTGGCCCTTTAATATGTCCGTCCCTTTGTACTCAGGCCACTGCCATTTGGACCATTCAGTGGAATTTCAAATGTGAATTTTGCAATTAATCAAAGTAGTCTAATTATGTAACTGAAAAGGACAATTCTCTTCCTGTTTGTCTGTGACGCCTACAGACAGTATCTATCAAATCAGTAAATTCAACTGGGTACCAGGATGGCTGATGGCCTCTGGTCTCATATGAGATGCAGACATTGTCCTGTTGCTTCCTTTAATGAGATCTGGAGGCGTGCAATCTAATATTCACCAATGTGGTTCCAACATGGCCCCAAGCCTGTGGCCCAGAAGGCTGTGTTCCTGAAATATGGGGAAGGTTTAATTTCTCTACTATTTTGTCTAAATGCATTGTCTAGATGCATTGTTGATTGCCTTTAAGTCCACCCGAGAGACGCAGTGCAGTTCCTTCGCTCCAATAAACTGCGGCCTAGTTAATTAGTTTGGCTAGTTAGTTAGTTAGTTAGTTAGTTAGTTAGTTAGTTAGTTAGTTAGTTAGTTAGTTAGGCTAGTTAGTTAGTTTCATGTAGCTCTTTTCTAACAACAAATGACTTTCTACATGGCAGAAAAGCGAACATAACAGGAAAGATTATTCAGCGGCGCTGCTGACTCTGCTGTGGAACTTGGCGCGGAGCGTGATGAGCGGACTTTGAACTTATCGTCAGTGGTAATATAAATCTAAGTGAACTTAAAGGGCTCATACTGTGGCAGCAATGATTCAGTTAAGAAAAAGTGCATGAAACTGGTCAGCCAATAAAACTAGTAGTATATTTTACATATATTACATGCAATACAAAATTAGTGATTGTAATCAAGCTTCTGAATCATAAAATCGAATCAAAACCCATAGATTCCAACCCCAATCGTTATAGCAACCTAGCGAGTAGAACGGTTCTTCTCATCCTTAGAGTTCATTGCATTTTTGACTTGTGTTAACCTGCGTATCACAAATAAATCTGAATCAGTCTGAATGTTACCATTGTCCAGGGTTCACCCATGACCCATGGTTGCTGTGAAAGACTCCAGGCTCCAGCTACATCTGAAATTAAAATATAAATTAATGAATTATTGTCCATTGTGATAAAAAACTTAGGACTTGTTCCTTTAATATCGCTCATCTAAATATGTGTAATTAGAGCTGCCTGACTTTGACATGGAGCACCCACTCATGTCTGTCCCGTGCTGTCACTGGTGATTGATTCACTTTGTACTTCCCACCTTCACTTTGCCAGAGCTGGCTGCTGTTTACGTCTCATGGCAGACCTCACATCCAGAGGTGTCCCAGCCTCCTTCCATTAGTGGGCAAATTAATCTTACTTAATGCCGTGTGGCTGGGTTAGAAATCTGCTCGACTGTGTTACATGTTTTGTTGGGTGAAATCATTGCCGTAAACCATTATTTCAAATTGCTTTGTGTGTTCTGCAGTCAGTGATAATAAGTAAGAAACTTTCCATTGCACACTAATCCCCTCAGGTCCGCCACAGAAATAATCCTGAATTGAAAAAAGACAGTACTTACAAAAGCATAATATTTGTCAAAGTTAAGTCCCATCAATTTGCATAAACACAATTATGAGTATTGTTTTTGTTGCAGTTTTCTTTAGTAAATTTGGCCCAGACATCTCCACACTTCCAACATTTCAGCAGATAAAGGAAAGAAACATTGATTTGTAGTTTTTTAGATTTCCTCTATGGGTGAATAATATGTGTGTGTTAGGCATTTCTGAATATTTACAAATGTAAAGCATAGTTGTATCATTTTACTGTCTAAATGTATTCTATTATAGATATCGATATATCGAGAGAGGTATCGTTATTGCAGGCTGCTGTATCGGTATATTGGAATTTATAATCTGTATATTTCACAAAATAATAATCTGGCAGTAGTTACATTTAGTTTTTTTATTTTGAGAACATCGACTTATTTGTGAGATAAATATAAAAAATAAGATAAAGTATTCACCGTTCTAATTATCAATATATCGAGTATCGCCATCGGTATCATGAGCCATGTATTGCGTATGATATTGAATCTTGAGGTACCCTGAGGTTCCCAGCCCAATTATATTATAGTTATATTATAGAATATGTAAATAGTAACTAGAAAGCATTGATTTGTATTTATAGTAAAACATATAAAGCTTTAAGTTCAGTGTTAGACTTAGATTTTGAGGGGTCACCACAGGAGACACTGAATATGCTAAACAGAACAGCATTCAACCACTGGTCCGGAAAATAGAAAATCATCTGTGTTACTGTTACTGCCTTTGTGTGACTTTACTACGCACTGAAACCTGTAACATTATCAACTTCAGTAAATGTGCCGAGATGAAATCATTTACCATTATAGCTTGAACTCATGTTAAGTACAACTCCCTGTTTTACGTTTAATGCTGTATAATGGTAGCTTAAGCAGGCCCAGCAGAGACTACTCTCTGAAAGCATGTAAGGATTTAATAGTGTCAGAGGCAAATAGTGTCAATGTAATTCCTCACTATTGCTTGCGTTATTGATTAAAAAGAGGAAAAAATATACGCCAGCCCGAGCTGTCATTAACATCATGTCATTGACAACACACAATTAAATGATTGTCATCCATGAGCGGGGTTAGCTTTGAGTAATGTTCCTGTTCACAAAGGACAGCCTGAGCTCCATGTGCTCCGTTTTAATCTTATGTGCTACTATTTCATTTCCTGCCTTGTTCATTGAATCACTCCGGACCTGATAATGGGACACCAGACAGACACCATTTCATTTAAAAAAATGTGGTTCTGTTGACACAAATCATAGCTACTGGCTTTATGAATATTAAAGGAAGCCCATTCCTTTGATATCTAGGCCATATGAACTATCATTCACTTCTCCATATGGTCATCACGTTGATCAATATTTTTTTAATGCAGTGTGCCCTATATATGTCTTATGTCAGCACCAGTATTTATTGCTTTATACCATTTTATCCATAATGCAACATGAGTGTTTTTATAGCAGTTAGGAGATGCAGGCGTGTTTATTTAGGGCCAGTGTATGATCTGAATACAGAGAGATAGTATTCCCTGTGCACAGGCTTAAGAGAAAAGAGGATGGATGCTCAAAATGGCCACAGGGAAGCCATTTCCCACAATGCTTCAGTCCCCTGGGTTGGTTGGTGCTGATCTGTCCTTTGTGAGACAAAGTGTCTGCGACACATTGCGGTCACCATGGGCTGGAGGAGATATGACACAAAACACTGAGTTTTCCTGATCTTAAGTGCATACTGAGCATCTTGAGATATCTTTGTCTTTGAAATGTCAAAGGAAATTGGTTTACATCAAATACATTTGATGATTACTGTAAGAGTTGCACGATTTCTAGTGTGTCGTCTGTGACCTTATTCAATTGAGATCACGTGGAGTCTGTAAATAGCACAATAAGATTTTAAGACCTTGGGAGGACATGGCTGGTTAACCATGCAGCCCTAACCAATACTCTGAGGGTTTGTCTTTGCTAGAGGCAGCTAAGGCTTAGTTTGATACATTCCATTAAAGTTAAATATTTATCTGATAAACATCTTGCCTTCCTGATAAATGCACCGGCATCAACATGACTTTTCTACCTGCAGGCCAGAAGGAAAACACAAAATGCATGTTTTGATGCTATTTGCAAAATTTTCTCCAAATAAACTAGCTGTAGATGTCTTGGAAGCCCACCACAGCAAAGGAGAAACAAAATCAGTTCATGTCTCATAGGGGGCTGAAAAGATGTTAGGCATCATATTAACAGGATCAAAGCTTATTTTCTAATCCCTTCTTTGACGATGTGAAAAATGTAGGGCAGCCAAGATCCTCCAAACTGTTCCTGGATCAGCCTGTGTCGATTTATTATGACGTGTCTAGCACTATGGTGCTTTCTAAATCAAGGCAAAACACCAAAGTTAGGCTAAATTAGTATAATACAAGTGTGGGCGTCTATGGAGGTCTTGGGATAAAAGCTGCGCACTTATAGGGCGTATAGGATATACAGTATATGGCCACCTCATTGTGTCTTGTGGCTTTTTTCAGACGGATAATGCTGTTACTTCATATGTACTCACACATTACTCAACTCCCAGCTGTCATATAGGTTTGTTACTGGTTCCCCTTTTAACACCATCCCTTTATAGTACATAGTTTTTTTTTCATTCACTCGGCAGACTATCGTGGCCACACATAATCTTTGTATTTTGGCTGTATAGTGAAGTATCCATAGTCAATTTTAAAAAGTAGTAATTTGTGCCAACCCAAGCAAAGTATCTGCATAGCTTGTGAAAACACAATAAAACAAAAACAAATCTATGGCTTGCCCTTAAACTTAAGAAAATGCCTTTCTTAATTTGGATACTAGATTGGATATGCTTGGAAATCATTTTTTAACACCACTATTAACTATATACTAAAAATGGTTATTAATAAACATGATCAAACAGGTAATATAATAATTACCTCCACAGACTCTATTCATTCCACAACCAATGGGAGGGCCACTTTAAATCCACAGCAAGCTTTCCATTAACACACCATTTCTGTAGACTATTTGAATGGAGTCAATAGGGTGCCAGGTATATTAGCAAAGAAATTGTAAGTTTTGTAAAAATAAAAACTAAGTATTGCGAAAGAAAAAAAATATACAAGCAAATAATAAATAAAAATATATATATTTTTTTTTTAAATAAATGCAGCGCAAAGAAAAAAGAGCAAAGGCACAAGAGTTGTATCCTTGATTTTTATTTGCAAAACTAATTTATTTTTTTGTATAAAACTATATTTATCTTTTACAAAAACAAAATATTTGCAAAACTTTATTTGTGTTTTCTCCCCCCAATTTGTTTGCTTCTATATTTTTTTTCTTTCACAATACTTATTACACCCTAATACACCCTATTGACTCCATATATTTGCCTCTCCCTATAAATTTTATTGTGTCTGTGTGCGCCAAACTTGAACTACAGCAGACATTTGGCCTTTCCCGTCCTGCCTGCGGGCGGTTGTGGCTTGGCCGGCTAATGGATTGATAGGCTGACTCAGGAGCAATTTCGCTGCATCTTATCATCAGTGTGGCTCAAGCCCAGCTCTCCTCCATAGCTCCATAATGACACACACATGCACACAGACACAAGGGCTAATGTAATTGCAGTGAATTGTGTGTTTGGCAAACTTAATCTGGCAAGGAAATATTTAAATAGACCACAGGGTGAGCTCATCACACTGATGATGCTTATTGAGCGTCTGACTTTGCATATCAGAGCTCATATCTACAAACTCAGGGCTTG
The DNA here is from genome assembly GCA_036025475.1 of Philypnodon macrostomus. Lineage (NCBI taxonomy): Eukaryota > Metazoa > Chordata > Actinopteri > Gobiiformes > Eleotridae > Philypnodon > Philypnodon macrostomus. The sequence goes on from JAVQKC010154671.1 coordinate 6,781, forward strand.
ATTAGTGAGACTTGTGACAATCACTCTTGCATCACCATGTTTATAATCTAAAAGGAGGAACAATATATTTTGAGTAGACTGACCTCTTTTTGTATGTTACCATTGCTACTATGTATTTTTGCTGTTGTGGTATTAGACAGAAATAATAGTTGTAGGTCCAACCTCAAAAACTCAGGTCTGCATCAGTTTTGCATTTTTCTATTTTTTGATCGACCATTCTGTAAAAGTGTTGAAAAGCTATTTCTTTTTCTTGCGGGATGTGTGACCTGACCTGAGACTTTCAGGCACAGTTTTATGAAATGTAATACAAATGGTAAACGTTTAGATTTCTGCTGTCTTGAAATGAAAGCAATTACTCTGCATGGCCAGAGACAACAGCCTTAGCCAGAAGAGCCAGATGCTGGTTTAATGCAGTGCTGGGCCACAGTTAGCTGTACATAAATTGAACATGGTAGTATAATTCACAGTGTCTGTCTGTGATGCTGTGGCATAGATGTTCATTATGTCTGCTTGGCTACTTCTTTTAGGAATAAACAGTAATTCTACAGAAAAGCATGTAAAGGTAGGTAGTACCAGTACACAATCACAATTAGCAGAGCGTCAATTTGCACCAAAGTTGCTTAGTAACTAACTTTTATTTCTGAAAACTACGTCAGGTTTTCACACATCCATGAATAAAGGCTGTGCTCACAAGTTGCGATGTGAGACAGATACCACTTGCCAAAATATTCTATCTATCTACAGCTCGATTATGTGAAGATATTCTGTAAACACTGCACTAAATTATTAGTCATATATATATATATATATATATATATATAAAAGTAACATTGAAGAATAGTTCACTACTTAAGCATAAATAACATTAGCATTAATAAATGTGTAATGGACAATTTACAATTTACAACCTAAGAATTAAACGTAAATAACAATATTTAAAATTCAGTGGTCTTTATTAATGTTACATGTTTAGTAGATGATCAGATAACTCTACTGATCTTGAACTAATACTCAGTGTTTAATGTGAGTCTTTACATAAAGCAGCCGTAGCGTATTCCTAAGATAACCTTCCTGAATGGTGTTTGTGTGACAGAGATCTGGACAGATGGCAGTATATCAGCAGCAGGTTAAATGTAACTGTGTAAGTTAGTGCAGGAGTCACGCCTCAGTGTCACACAGAACGCCACTGTGAGAAATTGTGAAGAGTCTACACAAGATGAGCCATTGTTTCACCGGCGGCTTTGAGAAAGTACTGTTGACTGCGTATGTGCCAGTGCTGCCCTTCGCCTTTAGTGTCATAGACATATCATCTCACTCATCTTGTATCCTTTGTCTCATATAAAATTCTCCAGTGAAAGTAGACATGCATCTTGCTGCTCTGAGAGACAGTACAAAATAAAGGAGGAGTAACGCAGGAGCAATTCACTTCCTTTGTTCTTACTGTCTCGCTTGATTTAATATTGTCCAACCTTTGATCATCATGAAAGTAACGTAGTAATAACATGTAAATAATAGTATGATTCAAATGATGATGTTCTGTTGAAGCTGCAGAACCAGGTTCAAAAAGAGATCCATTGATGTTGTATAAAACAAAAGCCCCTTTTCCGTCTTTAAATAGACCTTAAAATCCTCTGTGACCTTCAATGTGATTGTTTCATATCACTCACCCAAACTACTGTAGGTAGCCCTGTCAATAGGAATAAAAACAATATATTGAGTATCAGTCAACCAACAAATTCCAACTCCAGCAGTGTTACTAATTGGATGTCAATGCTGTGTCTATAAATACAATAAAGAGTAAAAAACCCTCTATAGCTGAGGCTCTTTAGCTACCATCACCATGGTTATGACCCCTCCTCTCTCCCCACCCCGACCTAGTTTAGTTTGGCTGGCACATATGCATGGGTTTGGACTGTACTTGACTGAGAGCAAGGACACCTGCACACATTATCATTCAAACTGTACCCGGCTGCAATAAACCTAAAGAGGCTAACGGACACAGTGGGGCTCACAACACTTGTGCATGATGACAGGCCAACAGCGGACACTACAAGGTTATTCAAATGTTGATGAAGGCCACAAAAACTGTAGAGATTTATTGGAATCACCTCTGCAGGAAACAGCATGGTTAGATATCATTGTAATAGTTCCACTGTGCACACACTTATGTTGCTGATGTCTATTCACTAGCTCACACCCTCTAGCCCCTTAGGATCCCTGTAGAAACGCCATGTTGGTTGTTGTATGAATATGGCCTGAAGGTAAAATATAAATAATTTGTAAAGTCTCCAATTTAGACACCAGCCATCCGTAGTCAAGATGGAGTCTACTCTCAAATGGCGGTCTGTCAACCAGAAGCATTGCTGTCTCTCTCACTCCTGCAGCTGCACAGAGCAGGCACATGTCCACATCCATCATGATCATGTGTGACCTAAACTGCTCTGTTTTATGAACAATATTCTTATCAAGTGAATTGTACAGAAAACATTGGTTGACCAGGCACTGGCTTGTGTAATAGTATGGACCTGGCATGTTTCATTGCTCACTGGTTTGACAAATATGATTTTTGTGTCACATTTCACTATTCCACTGTTCTGCAGCGTCAAACTCAAACATGAGTTTTCCACATTTGCATTGACAGACACAAATACACAAACATTATTGGCACAGATGAGTATGATCTTAAACCTGGATGTTTGCAGTTGAGAAACTTTGGCTCATTGCTCATCCCTAGAAAGTACATTCACAAGGGCTATAAACAAGTCTGATAGTGTTCATCAAGATTAACTTGATACAAGAACGCGTTGTGATCGTCGAAGTTAATGTACTTTTGTGACATTCTCAACTGTTCTGTGCTTTATCGTATGATTTGAACACAATTTAAGGGCTATTATAGTATAATCTACTCAATGATTTTCTGTCCTAACTCACCTGTGGCTGTCTTCAGTTAGAGTGGCTGCCTCAGCATGTGGGGAATCTACCATTCATAGTGATCTCTGGGGTTCATAATTACTCTCACAGTCGGCAGCCATCAAAAAGCACAAGGAGACAGTTGCAATTGTGTCACAACAAAATAAGTTATCCAGTTATACCAGCTGCTACAAAGACTCCACTTAATCCAGGTGCTGTTTCCCCACACACCTAAACTTCAGACTAACTCACAATCAAAACTATGACGTGAGGGGACAGCAGATTATCAAAGCCCATACACACCAGAAAAACACCATAGAAAAACACTATATATCTAAAACAAAGTATAAAATGGCAGTAAAATAGAGGCAATATATCGTTGCTGTGAAGCAGGATCATCTTCCTTGGAGCAGATGGTAAGCCTGATGGAGACCTGAGCATAGAGATTTTAGTATGCAGTGATGCATGCTTTTGGTGAATCATGCAGAGTAACTAGTTGTGAGCTCTATAAATAAAATGTGACTTTTTCACTAAGAAATTGCTTTTTTTTTAGCTTTTAAGATTTGAGTTCAAGTTTGATGTTTCAATAATAACATGAGGCAAATTTAAGATATTAGGGGGTGTCGTTACATAATGCATTTTCTGAAATATTACTCAAAAGCTGTGATTGGCAGTAGTCTTTATTATGTACAAGGCTGCTTTATTGTTTATTGGTTGACTGATTGATTCCATAATATCACCGAAATAAACCGCTGATATAAGTAGAACCTCCTTGGTGGAGGTATGAATAAGCTCTGGTTCTGAAGAGATACCCAAAGAAACTGCATTTTGTAAGAAGTGAGAGCAAATGCTACAGTGATAAACAGTTACAGTGCTGATAAACTGGTTTGAATTGAGATCTCTCCACTTCAGTGTTGGATTTGCTGTAGATATTGTGTCTACACATGATTTATACATCTGAATCCAGCTGACATTTCTGGGGCTTTGGTTTCTGCCTGGCTGCTTGTCAAAGGGGAGAAACACTCGCATGATTGGCAGGTTAAACTCTTCAAGGTCAGCTTCCTCCACTACACACTGTCTTCTATTACTGTGCCAATATCTCTACTACCCCCACTGCTGGTAATGGTACAATGCATTCATTTATTTTATCTTAAAGTGTCTACCAAGGAAGTGGACCAGTCTTTCATGTACAAACTGATGTCTTCCTCATTATATCGGCGAAAACAGCGTGTCGCCGATATTATGGAATCACGTCGGTGTTCGTCCGCGTCCGCGTCCGCGTCCGCAGATCCTAGCTGTGAACGCGATAACTCAAAAACGAAT
>JAVQKC010154681.1:0-12277 GCA_036025475.1 Philypnodon macrostomus
TCTCTCACAGTGGACATGCACCTACGATGAAAATTTCAGACCCCTTCATGACTTCTAAGTGGGAGAAATAGCAAAATAGCAAGGTGTTCAAATACTTGTTTTCTTCACTGTATATGACATTGTATGTCTGATTACTAAAGATTTATAAACGTTTATATTTTGCTGTTTGCTCACTTTATATGAGCATCATGTGATTGTCTAATGTGTTGTTAGTCGAGGCCAAATAGTTTCACCTCCGTGAGTGCACCCAGCTGCTGCACAGTCACGAGTCAATTTTTTTACCGAGCTGCACACTGGACGAATACTTTGTTTGTCAACAATTCCTGAATCCAAAATTAGGCTTTTTGTTTTTGATGAAATCTATATCTTTTTAAAAGATGTAAAACAACACTTTTGGTGTTAACATCAGACTTAAAAGAACCTTAAGTATATATACCTCCATCCAAAGCCAGTTTGGAGCGCCACTCTACGGGCAGAAACTCCACATGCTCATCATTGTGCTCCGGAAAGTGCTTCTCCTCCATCTTCCTCACACCCTCCCTCAGCCTAAACAACAACAACAACAACAACAACAACAACAACAACAAATTAGCAGACAATTTATTCAATATTGTAGATTTTTTTTAACTTAACAGTACAATTACTTATTTAAAACAAGTGGTCATTTGGCTGGTCTTTATGTGATTTTATAATGGTAGTTTAGGACTTCATACACAACCAGGCTGTCTCTCAGACTTAAAGGACTGTCAGGATGAGGGGGATGTCTTTGCATTTGTGCCTAGTGATGCAGCAGCTTCAACCATGCAGCAAACACACACATTAGCTGCATTGCTGCAGCTTCCAAATGTGGGTATTAGGTAAGAGTATACTCTGATGAAGGAGGCTAAGATGAGCTTTTAGGTGGAGTTTTGAGCATGCAGGTTTGAGGTCTACAGGAAACCCAATGCTTTTGAGAGCAGCATAGAGGCATTAGAAACCACTTTAGTACATTGCTATACTTTTCCTCTTCTCTTCATTAGCTTCTTAGTGTAGTAATGTGTTTTAAAGAGGTATTGTGACCTAATCTCCATACATTTGTATTCCAGGTTTTATGGCATGGTTTGCTCTTCAAAAGGAGTTCAGCATAATTCTTGGATTTGTTTAATGGTCTGTTAGAAACTGTAAATCATGGTTCACCTTTGGCGGTGGATCCAAGAATTCAATGCATCATTGCTAGATAGGGTCCAACAGTACAGAATAAATCCATTAAAATTAAGCAGCTCCTCAACTTGTGAAATATAATATAATCAAATTTGATACCCTTTAGTATATGAGAGAATAATTTAGGTCTTCCAAAAAGGCATGCCAGAAAAGACTGAACATCTCTAGTTGATCTTTCCACTTGGCAGGGGCAATCATGACTGTCACTAATCTGTAGGGAGCGGGGCTTACTGTGTATTGTAGCTCAACTTGACTTTGCTGAGCTGGTTTGAGCTTTGTGTAGAGCCCTGGTGCTACCTTTGTGTGTCACTGAGAGCATTACATGGGTCTAGCAGTACGTCAAAAGCATAACTATACAAAATGTAGATGGCACATATATTCGTTGCTTGGTTAGGCACGCTAAGTATCCAAGTAAGTTATCAGGCAACATTTATCAAGTCTCTATTTTGAGACACTAAAAACACAACTCCGTAGAGTGCCTGCTAAATACGAACAAAACTGTAAACATGTCAGATACAATGTTGTGTAACTATCCCTAGCTTGGACTATGTACCAGTGCTATAGTACCCAATCCACAAACCCATTATTACTCACATTGCAGTGTTTTTGATAATGCGCCCCTGGTCCATTTTTTGGCCAATCCCATGCACCACAAAAACTATATGAGTAGTCTGGGGAGGTCTGTCTTCTGGAGAGGCCTCTTCGACAAACCCTCTGTGGAGTCGTGTTCCACTACTGGAGGCTGGAAAACAAGAAATTACCACTTGAATAACTTCCTGTACATCATGAGAAAACATGTGACTGTTGTGCTATGTGGTTTAAATAGGTCACTAGGTAAGATTAGTGCACATTAGTGTCTACTGCACTAGAACTTTATTTAGAATACGTAGTCTGGTCTAGTCATGTGCCATGTGCCAGGCGAGGGCAATGAAAGCCAATGGAATTTGCCGTAGACGGGATAGCACTAAGGAGATTTGGCCTCCCAGGGCAGGAGATTGAGATAACCACTGCCAGCTTCTCTTATCTGAGGCCATGAAAAAGTGAATTTATCTGAAATGATCTGGGGTCAGACAGTAGACTTCTTCCTTTAGGACTGTGAACAAGTTCTGTGTGAGTTGTCCATAGTTGCATTCATATAAGCTGATAATGTGGCGGATTTGGCTGCTAAAGCAAGCAAATTTAAACCTTACACTGATGTGTCCATGGTAATTACTGTAATGCACATCAAATCGTTCATTTTCTAACACTTATTCCATTAGTGAAAGTGAGTAGCTGGAACCAATGCAAGCTACTGGACTTGACAAACAGCTCGAATGATGAGCTCAGCTACCTCTACTACTACTACCCATTTCGGCTCAATTGAATTTCATGCGACAACATATACTGGATTGCAATATTCAATATGGTTATTGAATACGGAGTTTTTTTCTCAACGCAAATATATTTACCCCCGAGGGTCAATTCAAGGGTTTGTTTCATGCAGCCCTACTTCCAAATGCTGTGACCACAAACCTTTGGAGAATCCCAGTTTCTGAGTGACAGTCCGTGCAATTTTGGACGTGGTGGCATCGCTGTAGAGGTACACTTCTTCCACGCTGTGCCAGTCCACGTGGCTCCGAGCCAACTTCAGACTATGGATAGCTGTGGGTGGCATAGACAATTTGTGAATATACTGAATAGTGATGGGAGGAAATTAAGTTAAAATAAAGAAGCAAAAAGGTGATAGGGTAAATCTCAAAGAGCCCAATCAAATGCAGCCTGGGGCATTGATTTGCAGGGGCTAAAAATCACACAACACAACATTACTACATTTCCACCAGTATTTCGGCTCTTCCTTGTCCTTTCTGCCTCTGTATAGTCAATATATCGGTCTACCTTTTCCAATGCAGTGACCAGGGCAAGTAAGAGCAGAGCTATGGCTAGAGAAGGCACTTAGAAGCTGATGTTTCGGTCACTGCAGCATTGAGTACATGCCATCAAGTTCATCTGGATTCAGTTCAAGATTTGGCATCAATCCAGCACTGCTCTGAAGCAGTCAAGGGATTAAAGTAAACCCACAAGCACAAACGAACAAATGCAGTGTTTAAGATAATGCATATAATAACAAGAGATGAATGGGAAAGAATTGAATTTGTGTTTTCGTGAAATATTCTATAGGTGGACTGGATTGATGTAATTGACAAGGTGAAAATGTGAGTCCAACGCTGAGGTATTATTAATAGAATTATTACGGGAATAATCAAATCAAATAATCAATAATCAAAGGGTGAGGGGAAAAGTGAGAATTGTCTTGGACTATGAACTTTATGAAAACAGGGTGGAAACTAAAGACTCTTGAGTGAAATATAAATTAAGATATGCAATAGACCATATATTACCATGGACAAGATAAGAGCAACTAAGTGTGAATATCGAGTAACAGGATGGGGCAAAGCTAAACAAGGTTGTACAAGGAGACGTTGTGAAAAACTGAGGGAAAGCGAGAAGGGGGTTGATTCTCTCTTCAGAATCAACTGAGGTTGTTTGCTGCCTGTTTAAGTCAATATTGCGCAAATAAATAAAGTCACAAGCTGGGTAAAGGTAGATTCGACTCAACAATATGAATGTGAACGGTACAACAATCCTGTGTGTTAGACAGGTTTGTATGTGTAAAGGGGTTACAGTTACAGTATAAGGGGTAAGAGTGTTTTCATGAGCAGATTTTATTAGCATTTTTAAGTATGGCCTTATTAAACCAGTGGTGTGTTGCCTGTCCTCATTCATTGAGATTATTAACTATTTTTCACTAGTAAAAATTACACATAAACACAACAAGCTTATAGGAAATTTGTCATAGAAATGTTAATCATTCTTGATTACTATGTTTGCCTTACTATGTTTCCAACTGCTATGCAACAAGGGTCCAACAGAAGGTCTAAAGAGGTCATGGACTCACAAACCTCGGCTCATTCTTTATGAGGGTCAGTACTCTCAGAATGGGAGTGAGGGACGTTTAAGAGGTCATCTCAAGCAGCCATAGTACAGGACCACAATGGCTCCTCTGTAGAACTCATGGCTCGTGTTTGTCTCTCAATATAGGGCTTTGTTCAGATGGTTCATTAAAGAGACAATCATTCTGCCACAGGACAGAGAGCAGCAGGAAAGCTATGAGGGAGAGGAGCTGGGTAGGGCAATGGTATGGTGGCTGAACGGGATCATTTTGCTACACCAATGTCCTTTGGAAGGAGTTGATTAATAAGACTGCACAATATATTTAAGAAATGACTGAATTTAATAGAAAATACCATATAGATTTCCCAGCAGAAATAAACATGATACACAATACAGAACATTCCAAAAGAAAATAGTTACTGCATATGTACATTTCACATACTGTGCAGCCTTATAAACTGAGGAATGGGTGAATTCTGTCAGCACTATAAGTCACCCTATGTCTTGGGAGTGTTTTGATTGGTAAATACATGATTCAACTGCATTTACTAAGAGATATTTTCTCCAAACAAACAAAGCAACAGAACGATATTCTGGTGGAAAGATCTAGCTACTAGGCTCTGTTATAGGTATGTATTGGGAGGTGAAACTGTAGCCAAATGAACAATATGAGCAAACAGAGCCTAGGTCTAGGAATATTTACTAACTTCTTAAATTCACAAAGGAAAAGGAAAGTACATTTCACACAGAGCTACAGTCTAAAGGACAGGGTTTAAACTAACTAATGAAATGAATATGAAATGTTACCTTGACAGCGTTTTCGCTTGTGACCTCTAGCACTCGTCTGATATCCACTCCATTTGAACAGAAAAGGGAGGTAAAACGCGGGCAAGTGGGAGAGAACTGACAACCAACAGACAATGAGTAATGGTGGTGATCCTTGTGAAAGACTAAACACTAACTGTCATTGCTCTTTCAAAGGCTGGGTAGTGCTGCTGTCAGGCTGCAGGTTTCCAAGAGGGAGGCCTTTAAGAGACAGTAACTACTTGGCACAAGGTCTAGATTACAAGGTAATAATAACATCCCAAAACTAGACACAATCGTACAATTCAATACAATGAATACATCACCTGTAGTTTCACAATTGTAATGGATGGATGTAATGACTGTATTTGCCAATGATTCTTGATTGTTTAAAAATAGTAATAACGAGCATTATTAAATAATTAAACAAACACAGTTATACTTTATATATCACTGAATAAAGAAACTCTATATTACTTTCTGTGTTAATACAGTGTCTTTACTTTTGGCATTTTCATACCAAAGTGAAAAAAATAAAATATCAAATCAGGATTTCCGCTTCAGTGGGTGGCACAGTGCTGTGTGTGAAAGCACTCACAGCACTCATTTGATAGACAAATCAGCAGTCCTCTTCATGTCCATCAGTCATTGTGTTCCACAGACATCTGACTTGCAAACATCAGCACAGAGACGAGGCGGAACAGTGTGCTGAGTGCACAAGATGGGTAGTTTCCTGAAGAGGCTATCAATACACTTCTTTGGGAGATTGCATTAGTGAAGGCTTTAATAGGTTTGCCATTAAAACGTTTCAGGGACTAATGCATTTCCTCTGTGTGGTAGCTTGTCATTGTTGGCATAATGTTTGGTCATCTGAAGGCTATCTTCTGACAGTTGCCCAGCCAACTAATAAATGTGCAGCATTGCACAATGAGTGAGAACATATATGATGTTGAATACTATAGCAGAATTTACTGCCTGTCAATGACACACGTACGCACGCACGCGCGCGCACACACACACACACACACACACAGTATTAGTGGCTAAATTTATGGCATTTGACACTGAAACAAAACCGACTAGTACAACTAAGTTGGATGAAATGAATTACCAAAGTAAAGTGGGTCTGGATATCCTCTCTTCCTAAAACCTTTCCATTACATCTCCACCAAAACCAATCAACACCAATCAACCAAAACAATATCTAAAAAAGGCATTCCACAATGGTTTTCTGATTATCTGTTTACTCTGTGAATATTGATCCAAACTTTATATTAAAAGTCTTTCAATTTGCATCATGAAGTACTGTGGCTTTTTGTTCAACTCCCTCAATGTCCAACCCAAATCAGCTGAGACTAGACTTGAATCTGTACCAACACAGTACTGCTCACATGGTCATATTATGGCAGCAATATACACTGTTTATGAATCCTGTCTTCTCCTTCACTAACCTTCAGTCCTTCCGAATAAAGGCAGTGAACAACTAGAGGGAGTAGAGATAACAGCTAGATGCATTGCGCAATAATCAATACTTCAAAGAAACCTACATACAGCCTGCTGATAAAGAAATGACAGTGCTCAAATGTACTGTTAGGAAACCACAACAAAGAAAGTCATTTACTTAGAAGTCCATAATATTTTATTACTAGCTATACCAACTCCTCTAAGATAGTGTTAAATGTGTGGTCTATTGTCTACTTTTTTACAACCTTGACAGCATTGAACTTGAATAATGCGTTTGCTCTCTAACTCACTGTAAAATAACATCGAGGTTTCTCTACAGCAAAATTGATCGTAATATATCTTTCTTAATTTTGTGTCTGAACACTTGATATATGCTAATGTATGCTCAGCTTTCATAGCACAGTCTAAACATTTGCCCAGCACCTTCAACCGTTGCTATCTTGAACGCACCATTCCCCATTTATCTGCCTCATTCACACGCCCACGCATTAATCACCAGTGACTTTGGCTGCCTTGAGGATTCTACTGAATAAAAGGAATGCTTTCACCACTACGGCTACAGCCAAGCCAGTGCTAAAAAAAAAAACTAGGCCACAAGCTGCACCTGTAAATGCCAAAATTCTCTGAACTTTGAATAATTTGATTACTGTTGTATACTTATAGTCTAATCCTCACCGTCTTTCCTGTCCACAGTGCTGACTACCAGGTCCGTCTCGAAGGTATCCTGCATTTGCTGTCCTCTGAAGTGACTTAAGTGCTCTTGTTCGATGAGGTCGCTCTCGTCTGCCTCCAGCGGGAGCCAGCTGCCGTCAATGAACCACTGTCCCCTCATCACCGGAATGTGGTCTTGTTCTGGAGAATCACCAGAAGATAAGCGGTTAAATTCTGACAAGCTTAAACACCTTTTCATCACCGTCTTGAGGTAAAGTGCTAGATTTTAACACCAAGTACCACCCATACTGGATCGGATAGTGGTACCGATGGCCCTCCAGCTGGATCAGTGAATGAGGCCGATACTGGAGTCAATATAATTTATTACACTTTATCCTAATTATGAGCAAATTACATTATTTTACACTGTAAATAACAAATTGACTGACATACTTCTGCTAAGTTATAATTGAAAATGACACTAAGTAATCAATAAACAAAGTCTGACCGATCCACAAAGTCCAGGTATTGGGACTGAAAAAGTCCAATTGGTGCATCTCTACTCTAGGTACTACTTTATTAGACCTGGACAAACTCATGTCCAAATAAAGTATAAACAGGACAAAACCAGGACTAAATCTGTACCCTCTTGTACAGTTTCTCTTATGGATGTTCACAGTACTATCCCACTTTTTGAGTTTTTCCATGTAATGGCTACTAGCTCATCCACTGTACGTCAGTGTTTGCTAATGGTAGGCTTGAATATAATGCAGGTATATAACTAATGCAATGTCAACACGTGCCATTTCTGTATTGTAAACACAGCTGGCTAATGTGGCATGCTATTCCATGTACCAGACATATTACTTGGCCCATTACTGACTTTAAAACAATACCACCAGACTTGGAAAGTATCTACTTACCTTCTGCACTCAGTAGTATCAAAAACTACTCTTATTTACAACAAATATATATATATATATATATATATATATATATATATATATTATAAAATTATATTATTTGACCATAGCATTTTAAATATCTTCCTTTCTGCAGCCATGACCAAGAACGTGCAGTAGAGTGAACAGTAATAAAGCTATCTCCACTAAATTAAGTTTTGCTCATTCCCAGAAGAGCATGTCTCAGTTGCCCATGCATCAAGGCCAGTTCTACTTACACTTTAGGCTGAAATTAAATCAAAATGAACTCAAATCAGCAAGAACTAAACGTGTGTCCACAATCTGTGACTTGAGACCAAATGAGAACACATTATGCAGGTTCCTGTCTGCCTGTGACAAACCCCGAGGGACTAAACTGAGGATACGAGACAAGAATCCTTAAGAAGCCTGTTGCTCAGTGGATGCTTTTTTGCTGATCTGATAACGGGCTCACATCTGCTCACACACGATAAGTCACTTGATTTTCACGTGACCTTTTAACAGTAAAGGATGTGAACCCATTTCTAATCTAATCTCCCATAACATGCTGCTTTAGTATAAACTCAACCCTGGGCTAATGAATATTACCAAACTTCAAAAGCAGTTCAAACACTAACCAGAAAGTACAGCTACTGATACAAGGTCATGTCAAGGTTATGTCAAAATCAATAACTTTGATTTCATTCCGTATATATACAATATTTCATACATTTTCTTATATTTAGATATTGCCAGCTGACCAGAAATTGATCAAGGTGCTTAACAAAGTCTTGGCAAAACATTATGTCCCTGGTCGTCTTGACAATCAATTACACAAAGCTTTATTGACCTGTTGGTTGAGCTTCTGTTTAACCTGTGTTTTGTTAGCAACTACTGTGGCCTTAAAGGGTCAAAATCTCTCTAAATGTTGATAATGGGTGTAAATAGTGGTCTTTCATAGTTGCATATTTTATCTGGAGTGCCTGGATATCATATTGCTTGGCATTAAAGTTCATATTTCATACAAATGTTTACAACAATGACACCGACAGACGAAGGCTCCAAGTGGAATAGCAAACACCCCACTTCTTCTATCGACTTGCCACTTGATGTTAACCTCCAAACCAACAATTTACACAAGAATCCTTTCATGGAGGTCACTATAGCAACTGATTCCATTTGTTCCCTGGTTCTTCCTGGAAAGATCCATGAATTAGTTAGCACAGATCAGCTGAGCCCAGTTGAATGGCCACTCATTGCGATGTTCAGGTCTCAAACCACTGGCCTTAAGATCTGCAATTTATGTTAGTGATATGATATAGATAAAATGAAAACATAGACGCTAAATATATTAAATGTGGTGCTATTATTCTCAAATCAATGCAATACACAACACAAAATTAGTCTATTTTAAGTTGTTTGATTTTGAAAAGAGCTGGACTTTTATTCTCCCATTGTTGTGTTATGATCTTGTTATAATTCTTTGCACAGTGTCACTACTTTTTGAGTTATTTCCTGTTATGTTCAGTACACAATACCACAATTTGAGTTAGCATTCTGAACCAAGGAAATATGTGGTGACCCAATACTCACGCTTCCAGTACACAGGGTAGCATTCCCTCACGCTGATGTCCACCTCGTAGAGTCCTCCCCGCACACACACGGGCTCCACAGGAACCACGATGCTCTCCGGGTCCCTCTGGGTAGGAGACAGGCTGGATGTGTCCAATGACCCACGGGGAGACTGCACACTGTTTGGTTTAGTGTCCGGTGGGCCATCCCCGTTCAGCGCTTTACTCTCCACACCGTTCCCCGTGCACTCGTCTTCGGCATCGCTCACCTGGGAGCCCGCTGTCCTCGGATTGAGCTCACAATATTTCCGATACATTAGTTCAATATTCAGCGAGTCATGTCCGACAAAGGGCTTCCATGTCTTCTTGTCCTCTTTATAAAACCACCGCACTTCTTCTGGACCCAGCTCGGTGACCACTTCGTGAAAGCGGTGTCTGGAGCTGTTGGAGCGGGACCTCTTCCTCCTCTCGAACAGCGGGCCGACTACGTTCCCCTCGCTGTCACTGGACTCCTGAGAGCCGCCCTGGAGGTAGCCCGGAGGAGAACCCAGGTCCAAAAGAATCTGCTCCTCGCTAGACCCCAGAGCCCGCAGGTGGTCGTCTAGTCCCGCCTGAACGGAGGACATCCCCGCCTGGACCGTCTCGTCCATGATAGGGCTGATCCCGGGACAGTACGGGTACACATGTCCTCCTAAACTCCACTCCTGATTGTTGTTGGTGCTGCTCAGGTTCACAGGAGAACCTTGACTGGTCGGGATGTTAAACCTGCTCATAACTATCTGAGCAGTCTAAACTCACTACCTCATTGTCTGTCTGTCCACCTACTAACATCTAACCGACGCCATGGATACGAAGCTATGAAAATTACATGATAAAACTCCAGACAACCTCCCTTCACCCCGTGGACCGCTACATCACTATTTAGCCTGCTAGCTAGTTAGCCGCTGTTAGCAATAGCGCTTAAAGGAAGCCGGTTGGATGCTAGCACATTAGCAGCTCTGCAGCGTTACCACCGAAAAGACCTGTTCACCTTTTCCATCCTCCCTGTCCCAAAATAATGTCATGAAAAATCTTCACTTCCCGGTTAGCAGTCGGTAGAGTCCAATCTGATAAAAGACATCCAAGTGACCAAAGTTTACATATTTCGCCTCAGAAGTATCTCAGATGAATCGTCGTCCAAACAAATCTGGCTTGGAGACATGTAGTATGCGTGCGTGCGAGCGGTTGACAGCTGACGCAGAGATCACAGGATTGTGTCGTGGACGCGCA
Source organism: Philypnodon macrostomus (assembly GCA_036025475.1). Taxonomy (NCBI): domain Eukaryota; kingdom Metazoa; phylum Chordata; class Actinopteri; order Gobiiformes; family Eleotridae; genus Philypnodon; species Philypnodon macrostomus. The sequence continues at coordinate 10,811 of JAVQKC010154681.1, forward strand.
CGTAGAAGGCACGTGAACGTGACGCAAGAGTGCGGCCTTACTTCAGTAAATACACCCTTCAGCCACAGGATGGAGACAAACACTCATTCATATTGTTGATTATATTTGTGAACTGGAGGGACTCGCGTGCACTAGAGGGCAGCAGAGACCACCGTATATAGACATTTCTGCTGCACTTGGGGGCCGCGCAGGTGGAAAAGTTAACAGTAAGGTAATGTTTTTCTAATAATATTTACGAAATCTAATGAACTCAGTTTTAGCCACGTACAATAAAATACACAAAACTATACATTTATTTGTAAGTGGTGGGTATATGATAGAAAATGCACATTTCTTGAACATACATATATTATAGTGCCTTTATGGCCTATTAAAATTTCAAAGTTTTCATTTTGACTTAAGTCACATAAATACCCTACGCATATGTTTAAAGAATGTACTTATTTTAGTGAAAAGGTTTAACCGAGTAAAAAGTTGTAGGCTTCTACTACAACTACCTTTGTTTCATCTATAAACAAATCAACCTTTTCGATCCATCCTTTGTTTTGCCACATTGCAGTGTCCTGTACATATACACTATGTGTGTGCATGTTTGTTATACAGGAACATGGTTTGTTTAGCTTATGCCTGTGTTTGCATAATGTGTGTTTTGTATAGCCATGTGTATGTTTGTCTGAGTGCAGGTGATGCTGGCTGGCCCCGGTGTGGTCTGTGGGGCAGTGGGGTCGTAGAGGGAGGCCCAGACAGCTGCATTTGAAATAAACACACATTATCCTGCTGTGTTCTCATTTACTGTGGGACTTAAACTTAGCATTGCTCCACCCCAAATTAGCCTTTTTGGCCCTTGCATTGTTGCAATAAGAACTGTTTTCTGCACTCTTTGTAGCATGCAGCCTAATTATGTTTGTATCATCTAAACAAACCAATTATTTTCTATAGTAAAATGCTTTGTTGTAAAACCAATTCTAATGAGCCAAATGCCCTTTATGTGATGTTTTCCAGATGATAGTCATCAGAAAGTGCTCAAATCTTGTTTAGGGCCTGTATACAGACCAATTTAGTGTTTGTAAGCAACAAAAGCTGCATGCACTTTTTGGTTAGACAAATAAAGAAATTGCCAACTCATTTTAGCTTCATTCAATGTGCAAATTAGCATTAGCCTTCAACATTGCAAGTTAAGTATAAACAAGGGCAGTGTGTGAAATGGAAACCAACTGACTACACACAAGTGAAGAGAACACTTTTTTGACAGCTTCCTTGTAGGCCTGACACAGTGAACCATCAAATAAGGCACAATTGTGACATTATGCTCTTGCCCAATAAGCATATTTACATTTATGTTATTAAGAAATATACAGTACAGACCAAAAGTTTGGACACACCTTCTATTGACATTGTAGATTCACACTGAAGGCATCAAAACTATGAATTAACACATGTGGAAATATGTACTTAACAAAAAAGTGT
>JAVQKC010154716.1:0-10541 GCA_036025475.1 Philypnodon macrostomus
TAAAAGTGAGAAGCAAGGTTTCAGGAAAACATCATCTCTGACAGATACACCTTAAATCTGCCTCAGAAGAGAGTCTCTGATATGCACCATCCTCTGTGGTCAGAGGATGAGCTCCTTCCTTCTGAACGGAGGTACATGATGCCTCGGATGAAGACGCCCCACGGAGTATTCACCTGCTTAATTGAACTGAGGCTTTATCCAGCACCTTGCATTGTCTCATCACATGGACTACTGACCTACTGTAGGGCATGGAATATTTTTGATGGTCTCATTGTGTGTTTTGTGTTGTTGTGTCTGATGTCAAACATAAAACATTAACCCAAACTCTGATGTGTTTGGTTTTGTTTTGTTTTGTATATGAAAATACAATCATTGTGTACAGACAAATAGCAAATTTGAACAAAAAACTTTTACAATGTAAATGAATGCTTCTCTTGCACTTTCTACATTAACATGGACATGATGGAGTATATAATGGGTAAAGTACCTGTAAGTTTGTAATGTGGGTCACAGCGGGTTTCTTCAACTGTCCGCAGTAATGTGTGTTTGGTTAGGCTTCCTGAAACAATAGAGCCAGTTTTTGTATTAATTCACGCATTCATCTTCTTCAACTTATGCCTCATTATGGATCATGAATGTATGCAGCCAAACCCAGCAACTATGGGCCTGAGTTACCAGGCAGCTGCAAATTATTAACTATTTCTTTCTCATATCCACTCACTAGAGGCAATGCTTCACCTCTTTATTATCTAAATAAGATTATTTACTGGCATTTTTCGACAGTAGACTTACAGGAAATCAGGGAGAAGAGGGTGGAGTGACATTCAGCAAACCAGGGGGCGAGCTCTGTAGCCTCTGAATATGGGCCGCACGCTCTACAGACTGAACAGGCTAAACGGCCCTGACTAAAGACATGCTTGTCTTTGGACAGTGGGAGGAAGCTGGAGAGAACTCAGTGGAACATGGAGAGGACATGCAGACCCCAGTTTTAGAATTCAAAAATGAAACTGTACTTATGTTATTAACATTGGTCAGTTCTTACCATGCGATGTGAAAGCTACATTCTGATGTGTGGCTTGTACAGAGGCGTGGGTGCACTTGGGCAGCACACTGGTGTCCTTATGGTTGACTGGACCCTCCTCTTGCAGACTGCTGAACTTCTCCCTTGATCTGAGGAGAGCAGAGAGGCCTTAGTTTAGTCTGAGACTGAGGTGTTGATGTTGCCCCTCTGAGGATGAGAGCTGTAATCAATGTGTAACAGGAGCTGACTGACAGCCCTCGAGCACCTGTAAGCAGCTTTTTGAGGGCCAGTGTTGAGCTAATGCTGCTCTGCTGTCCGTTACTACCCTGTGAGCTCACTCTGTGGCAGCCGGGCCTCCATTTACACTCAAGGGCCTCAGCACCTCTCAGCAAGTCACCCACTCATCCCGAACAGAGCAGCCTTCATAAGCCAAAAGCAGGCCCCCGCTCACGCCACCAGCCAGTCCAAACAAGGGGGAGCCTACCATGTGGCCCAAGGTTTGCTGCGGCCCGGGCCAATAAAAACACAGCGGAGAGGGAGGGAAACCCGGGCCTGACCAGCTGCTGCTCCAAATAAGTATGAAAAAACACTCAAAACGAAAACACCTTCCTCCAACAAACAATCGTCCTGATTATCATCTGTTTTTGCTTCTATTTCCATTACAGGCTTCACGGCTGGACACACTCACCAGATATCATAAACACCTCAGCTTATAGGAGAAGTGAGACACTGTGCTAAAGTTACACCAGTTTTAGTGTTTAGACGTCTGGCGGGGTTGTACTGTAGTCATGTGACCTATGGATGAATCTTTAACTTCATTAGAAATAAATAAAAACTCAAAAAAATCACAAGATAAACCACAATTTTCACCTTCTATACCTTTGCCATATTATGTGGCAACTTTCAGGCGGCTACCACACAAATTCATAACTGTTGCAATTTTTTGGAACTTTTTTTTGCTGTACTTCTGTAGCACCTGCCACATAAACACGACTTCTTGAAACAATGACCATACTGTGTCCATTTAGCGTTGAAAAACAAACAAACAAACAAACAATTATTTATCTGACAAGCAATTAGTGCTTTATGCTTCAATAGTACATCTGCCAAAACATTGCAGAATCTCTTGGTGGTGGCCTGTGGTGCCACAATGTATATGGAATACGTGATACGTGGCAAGTACCAATATTTAGTACACAACACTAATTTGGTCACAATTGTTTATGGCCATTAATAGTTTTTTCTCATATAAATAAAATAAATAATGATAGTGTAATATTTTATTGGGTCATGTGAAGTTGCAGAGACCCCGTATGCACATCTGTCATGTAGAGGGCAGCTAACTCACAGAATAACTCACAGAATAATCCTGACAGTCAAAGACAATTCACATTGAGACAGTGGGAATAAGCTGAAGTAGCCCACACATGTTTTGTAACGTCCTTTTTGAATGCCAATCCCAATGAACTGGCCGTGTTGGCCTCTGTCTGGTTCTTACACAGACAGTCGGAGCGGGAGCGGGCGCGGGGGGCTGCAGGATGACTCACTCCTGAAGGAAGGCTGTGAGAAGTGTCAAAGCCAGTCACGAGTCTGCCTCAGACACACTCCCATACTAAAAAGAGACGCACAGATGGCACCTCCTCCCCACACATTGGATTTCTCTTATTGGGTATCACAAGCTTTCAGTTTACCAAAAATGATCTCTTCTTTTATATGTCCTGATTTTATCCTATGATTAACAAGCATTTTATTGTAGTGGTACCTGGCTTTCATGGGTTGGTGGTTTGATTCCAGCTCCAACCAATTCATAGAATTGTTGTGTCCTTGGACAAGACACATCACCCATTTTCTCTTTGTGTGTATGTGTGGTGGTTGGAAAGGCTGTAGTGTTATCTGGCTTGTATGTTCATTTGGATTTTTAATTCTGGTACATTTTAACTAAAAAGGTATGCTGATTGGAGCGCCTGTAGCGTTACCTAGCTGGTAGGTACATGGAATTTGACCAACAATCCTATAGCTATCTGCTTCCAAAATTGACACAATTTATATATAAAGGGAATTTGGGAAATATTTACGTACTTACAGAATATTATGGCAATGGTCAAATTAAATCACGGATTTATATAAATTTCCAAGACATCCAAAGCGCTTCACTACTACGTTTATTATTATTTATTCACTCCACAGTCACAGTGGTGATTGTAAACTACAATTTTACCCAGAGCTGTCCAGTGGCAGACTGACGGAAATGTTGCAGCCATACCATGCATACAGCTCCTCTGACCACCAACAAACACACAAATCTCACTCAACCATGCATACACCAGTGTAACACACACTGGAGGAAAGGTAAGTGTCTACACAAAACTACAGCTTGACTAATTAATAGAGGTGTGACTTGGCAAGAATGTGGCGATGTGATGCATGTCACAATTCGATATATCCCGATATATTCCGATACTGTAACAAAGACGATATATTGCAATTTTTTGACCAATATAGCTTTGGGAAACCTCATCTGTACATTAATACACCTTTCACACAAACAATGCTGTATGAAATAGATTTGATTTATTTGTGAGAACAATGAGGATGTTGTTGTTAAGCAACAAATGTAACAATTCACTCGAGCAACCATTCAATTCGATTCACGATTTTAAATTCACGGTTTTGAAATTTTCTGATTTTTTCCAACAAAATGAATTGGAGCCATTTTATAACCAAAGACGATACGATGAGATAAATATTTAGAGCAGATTTATTCAGAGCTTTTTATAAATAGTCCTAATTTATCTAACTGTTTTTTGATAAGTGCTATAAGTTTCAACTTTTTGAAATAATGGTAATCTCCACGCATTGAGACTGTATAGGCTACATTCAATTTTGAAAGTGTGCAGGACTATTTATGATTAGTGTCCTTTAAGTCTTTAGCCTAGAATAATTCTCACTAACATAAGCTTACATAACACAAACATGTGCTCAATTGAAGCTGTCAATCTTAATGAGTGTTGGTGTTGGCCACTTGAATGCATAGTGCTCGACAGAGAAGTACGGTGCAGAAAGATGTCAAAATAGGCAGATAAAGAGCAGATGCTGGACTCTGTGACATGTTAAGATATATATGGATAATGATCTGATGGAGACAGAAGCTTGGATACAGCCCTGACTGGAGATCGATTCGGACACATTTTGAATCAATAACAGTATCGTCTAATAAAATATTGCACAATTTCACAGAATGTATTTTGTCTTACACCCCTACTAATTAAAGTAGGCATCGAACCTCCAACCTTTCAGTTAGCCTAGTCTACTTTCTAAAAAAATCATTGTCTTCTTAAACATGGTGAAGTAAAAAAATAAAGGTTATCAGAATATCATGTTTACCTTTCTTCAGAGGTCCATGTTTTTTCTGCTGGCTTCTCAGTTTTGTTTGAACTGTCATTGTTGCCTAGTTGTCCTCCATTGTGGCCTTTGCAGGACAGGTTACTGTAGATCTGTAGTTTGAAAGCGAAATTACCCCCAAAAATTCAGTTTTTCTTTACCACAACAGGCAATAATTCAACAGCCAATACAAAGAGTCCCTTATGAGTGTAAAATCAGTAATAAAGCCTGTATGACATCTTAATCCTTTGTTTATTCACAGAGAAATCTTTTTGTAAGGTGTTATAAAAAATAATAAGACTTTCTCCTAAAAAGTGTTTAAACAAGCAAACACAAAAGCTTACCCGAGGGGAGCTTGGTCTTGTATTGTCCTGCTCCTTTGCCTCCACTGTTGTTGCAGACATGGAGGATGTGGTGTAGATGGTCGGGCTGAGACGTTGCTTACAGTGCAGCAGAGATAGAACAGTCTTGCTGGAGAGACCCGGAGGGTTGGGGTCATGTCCACTAGTGGACCAGGAGGAATACACTGAAGGCTTCTGATGGTCGAGAGCAGCAGGGTTTGGCTTGATGTAGTTCAGATAGCACCAGCTGTTCGAGGTGCCTGAAAGCAGACTGGGATATGAAGGTATCGCTTGTGAGACGGGAGAATATTCATTGGTTTGGCAGAATGGGATTTCAGTTTTTTGTTCTTGACTGGTGGACTCTACTGACACTTGGTCCTCTTTCACTCGTTTCTGCTGCTGTTGTGTCTCTGGTGATAGTTCGATGCTGTTTGAAGGAGACAGCATGCGTTTGTTCCCTCCAGAACCAGAAGATCGGAGGTCATCTGACCATGCCAGGAGTTCTGGACTTACACTTCCATAGTTTCCAGAGTCTACTATAGTGGTATCTATAGTGTGTGGTGCAGCATCCACTGCCTCTAAAGGTCGGGGTGAGCTGGACTGAGACAGAGTAGTGTAAATGGCACAGGCGGGAGTAAGTGTGTCTGCCTGGAGGCGGACCACTACTGTAGTGGAGGTGACAGGCTGCAGTAACTCCAGACTAGATCTGATCTGAGGAACATGCAAGTGCTGCATGTGGCTGTGAGTCACACCTGATGAGCAACTGTGTCCTGAAGGTATCTCCAGCTTTAGTCCAGTGGACACTGGCAGATAGTGGGCTCTGGCTGCTCCTGACAGTCCAAGTGTAGAAGAGTGTACTTGTGAAGAGAGCAGCTCTGTAGGATTCTTCGAGGCCTCTCTTTTGACTGGATCATCAGTAAGCTGGGGTTCTGAGCTGCTTGCTAACTGGACATTCTGGGGTTTCCTCTGATGGAACAGTTCTTTACTTTGTAAGTAGTGTGAGACTGTTTCCCCTCGTAATGGTGAACTGGGGGATGTGCTACAGTACACAGAGTTTCTTTGAGGACTGATACTCACTTTCTCTGAAGACTGGATGGAACAGGCTGGCTGCTCCTCCTCTTCATCTGGATCTCTCACAGCTGTGTGTCTAAATAAAAGACATTTCCTTCTCTCTCTCCAGCCTATAGCAGAGCGTTCAGGTGAAAGACTGCTGTAGTCAAAAGACTTACTGCGGGTCTCTGCCATCACCACACTGTGTGGCTGTGGATCATGAGGGGCTTGTTCAGAGGCTGAGCGCCTCATCTCTCGATTCTGGTGGACACCAGGCACTGTTAACATATGAGGAGCTCTAGACCTTCTCAGTGGGGTTGATGAAGAGACATCTGGGTCGAGTCTATTTGACTCTTCGAAGGAAGTGGACCGACTAGATCCATAGGATGCACTACTGTCCTGACTAGGACTGTGTGGTAGGGATATGGATTCAAAACTAGATTCCCCTGAAGACTGTGCAGCCTCAGCCAATCGCAGACGCTTCTTCTTAGGTGGAAGTTTTTCAATAGGAAGCTGTGCAAGAGAAGAGCTTCTCTGTGGCCACTGAAATTCCTCAGACTTTTCTAACTGTTTTGTGGATGTTGACACTGGTTCAGTCACATTGTAGGTACTCATATTTAAATCCTCTGTGACCAGTATTTCTGGAACCTGAACATTAAGTTGCCGGGCCAGCTTTTGACTGATTAATTTACTTGAAGCTTCTGTTTGTTTTTGTAGCGTGTCCTGATCTCTGAGGGGAGGAGAATCTTTTGTTGGTTCAGTGCTTTGACTTTCAGACAGTGATTCTTGCTTTTCAAATGAACTTGTGTGCTGAATGACCGAACAGGTTTGTGTTGATGGCCTGCTGGAGCCCTCATAGCTGATATTGCTTGCAACTTTACATTGTTCAGAGGAAAGTGATGTGGGTGATGTGGGGTCATCAGATTCAAAACTCTCTGCTTTCCTTCTCTTGCGCAGTGCCAAAGCTCCTGGTCTCACTGCAGGGGTAATTATTTGTGAGCATTCCATCTGACCAATGACCACCTCATTTCTTGGACAATGTGTTAAACACATGTTCTGCTTATGTCTTTTATACCCTTCCCAATCTTTGCAGCCAGTGCCACAGGTTTCACACTCGTATGGCTGTGGTTGACTCTGATTGTGGTCAGGCACAGTGGTTATGCAGTCACTGAAAAAAGAGTGAGAACCTTCATGCTCACCATCAATTGCTGGTTGTCTTCTAAGCATCCCATAACGTCGAGGTACCTGTGATGCTCTTTCATCAAAGGACTGACTGAGACGAAATTTACTGGAGCCTACAGGGGCAACATCAGTTGCACTGGCTGAGGATGGCATAGAGTGGCTCCTTAACAGAGGGGCAGTAGATGTTTGACCTGAAGGTACAGCATTTAAAGAATGGTGTTGAAACTTCTCACACGGAACTCCCATAGTGATTGAACCACTGCTCTTGTAGCGCAAGTGTCCAGGTTTTGGGTCCTGAAGAAGTGAATCTTTCAGAGGTGAACTCTTCTGAGAGTCTGAATTCTTTCTGGACAATGAGAACCTCCTTGGCTTTACACTATCAATTTTACTGGTGTCTACTACTGCCTCATTAATGGTAATTAGTTTTGTGATGTGGTCAATGACTTGCTTTTTGGGCACTGTGAATGGCACACTTTTGTCCTCCTGACTGGGAGACTGCTGGTTATTTTGACGAGACATCCTCTGCAGGTGCCCAAGTCGGCCATATTTGCCAAGGATAATCTCTGCATAGCTTTTGGCACTTGTGTTAGGGTAGATGTCCTGTGATTGTTCTGTACTTTCAGAGCGGGAAAAGTAACCTGATTCAGTACTCTCTTTACTGCCTGATATTAGAGACAATGTCTTGTCGTCAGTTGAATCTTTGGGAGGATGTTTTCCTCGACTAAGGCGCATTGCCAGTCTCTTCCGTACAGCATAGGAGTCATCGTGACCCACTGTGCCATCTTTACCCTGGTCTCCTTCAACATTTTTGATGGAAGGAACAGAAGATGCTGATGATAGATGCCTGGCTTCATCTTCCGACTCAGTGATTTGTTCCTCTAAAGGCCTTGGTTCCCCCAGAGCCAGACCTGCCTTTACTCTATGGGTATGTGATTTACGGTGTTTGTACAAGTTGCTCTTAGTCTTAAAAGAAAAGCCGCATGGTGGGCATGGGTAAGGTCGTTCACCTGTGTGGGACCGAATATGCTTCTGCAGGACACTAGGCTTCGCACATGCACGGCCGCAGTACGTGCACACATATTTACCTGGTTTCTGAGGTTTGCGCTCACGCTTCTGCTTAGGGGTACCCTCCTGGTTGTCAGGTTGGTTAGGACCAGGTGCAGTAGAAGGTGGAGGTCCGGAAGGCGATACAGTTTTTGTTTCTTTTTGTTTGTGTTCTGGAATTGTGTCTGAGTTAACGCTCTGCCTCTGGGCCCTGAGACGTTTTCGTTCAGGTAGCTGTCTTTTAGATTGCTTGGGCTGCTGTGGTGCTCCATGGGGAGGCTTTGGAGAGTCTGTTTGCCGCTGTTGTTTCCGGGAGGGAGACTTGGGCTGCAGGTGTGAAGACTCGAGTTGGCAATGTTCTTGACCTCCGGACTGCTCCCCGGTTGTCAGGCTACTATGCAAGGCCTCCATAAAATGTAAGGATAGCCTCAGGGAGACACGTGGGAAGCGTCTGCCTGCGCCAGGCTACAGAGTTTGACCCAAACCATTAACTGAGCAAACGTTGGGATATAATGTAAATAATATGGATAAATAGTTAACTTCTAGACACTTGTCATGCTTTCCACTTTCTTTCACGAATCATCCCATCACTGGCACACATATATTGAAAAGGATAACTGCATTTTGGCAAGTGTTGCTGAAGAATTTTTCCAAGTCCAAAAGTACCCCATTTCTTTATGGCTCAAGTTTTGCTTTCAGTCAACTCACTGACCAGTTTTCAGTCTTCTCTTTGTGAGGACCTGTGGAGACAAAAAGGACAGTTATACACTATGCCTCTTGATTTTCAAATATGGATTATTTATAACTCAAGCATTACATAACCCGTCTCACAATAAGTGACATAACAATCCACTTCCTGGTTATGGAACCCTTTGAATCACACTTTATGTAATATTTCTACCGCCAGACTGCACGATTCTTCAGACAGACAATATTCTCAACAAAGAACAACCATTTTTAGTTTACCTTGGAGCATGGACAATACAGAAGATACAAAACTGTTTGAAGAAATGTTAAAACTTTTGTACAGTTGTAAAAACATGCTTCTCGCTCCTTGCATGATAAACAACATACTGTATGTAAACCCAGAGATTGTTTTGTCATAGTCTAATCAACACAGCATATCTGACATTATGTTTGTATGATAACACCTTAATCCCTTTAGCACGATGCTTATTAGATCTGGTTGAGGGATTGTAGTTATAATACTGCTCTGCTTTCCAACATTGATTAGATCTAATAGAATGAAGCATGTCCGTCTGCAATTGATCACATACAAGTGAATAGAAGAGGACTCGGTGGAGATGATGAAGAAGAAAACTCCCAGTATTTAGTGTGCCAGCATACTGAAACAGTAAACATGGCTTCCCACGCACTGACCAGCTGGTTTCTACACCCACATTCTGGTGGAAGACAGAGAGGCTGCTGGATGGGGTCCAAGTGACTGGTAACATGTTGATGACCATCTTTGATGCAACTTAGGGGTGGACATTAACTGCTATATGAAAACAAGGCTAGGTGTGTTTGCTAAGGCTGTGTCCATACTAATGCACCTAATTTTGTTTTAGCATTGGTTCTCAAACTGCGGTACAGGTACTAGTGGTGGTACTTGGACCTTTTCTAGTGGTAGTCAGGCATCCTTACAGAGGGAGGGACCTGCATTCAGTTTAGTCCAGGTTCAGTCTGAACTAGTTCAGACTTGGTTTAGTCATAGTTTAGACCTGAAATATTCTACATTTAGACCCGTTTTAGTCCTTGGTTTGACTTGGTGAAAAAGGTTTGAGAAACACTGTGTTATAGAATATAATTTATGTGGGCTTAGGACAGGCACATGTAATTTTAAAGCTGTAGACCACAGATTTCCTAAAAAGTTTTTAATAAAGTTTTAAAAATGACTACCTGACAATGTTTTATAATACAAATCATTTTACTTAGTCCCTACCCTGAATTTGTGGGTTACCACTTTGACCAATAGTACTCAGTCAGATTTTTGAGGGGCAAACTCTGATTTGATGCAGAGGACAAATGGGAAATTAAAACTTGGCTACTATTAGTCAAAACATTTCTTAAATGTTTTAAAGTCAATCTTCATAACTTTGAGATCACTTTTCTTTGGTACTGTCACAACCACACACGACAAAGTCTATCATGACCAATCATTCACTTTTTGGAAGTAGTCAGAATCTCAGTGTGTGATCAAGATTCAAGAAAGTTATGTAAACAGATAACATCCCTTTTTGTAAATATATTATTATTAATCCTTGCTTTACCCCAGCAACTATGGGCCATACGTGGGGTACACTAATAGATGGAGAGTTGGTCACAGGCCTGGCCAGCACAGAGTCAAACTCTATAGACAACATTCACTCTTTTGTTCATTAACTAGGGACAATTTAAATTCACCAATTCTTCTCAGTCATGCATGTTTTTTGGACAGGGTACTCAAGAGAACCACTGATTTTATGAGAGAATTGAACCCGCAACCCCCAAGCTGAAAGTCATGAGCATTAACCACTCACCAT
>JAVQKC010154730.1:0-12988 GCA_036025475.1 Philypnodon macrostomus
TCTCTCTCTCTGTGTACTGCAATGTATGTTTCACCTTTAATGCACTTGAGTTTCTGTGTCCTCGGCTGGGGGAACCGAGAAACGGGATGGGTTCAAGTGAGGTACTCTCTTAGATTTAGCACAAAAAAAAAACAGGGATGGCCCCATTTCTTTTGTGCTTGAGGAAGTAAGTAAAGTCCTCACACGGGCTTTTTTGGAAAGTTACCATCTGTTTGATCCTCTCCCAGAATTCCATGCTGCAAGTATAGCCCCAGACTGGAGCAGGACCTTTGAACTCAGGGCAACCCTCCACCCTTCCCTTCCTCCAATAATGGCCAGGACTGCATTTTTCTGGTGAATTCTTTGTTAACACTGTGTTGTGGGTGCATTGGCCACATGTTTCTATACATTAACAGTGCATAGTCTTAGTTAGAATTTTGTTTCTTAGGCAATATATTAGTCACCAAAAGGTATATACATTTTATTACAATTTTGGAGCCACAGTTTATCATGAAAGTAATTTACTCTGAAGGTTCACATTTAAATGATACATCTTAGGTTTTGCAGTTGACATGTCAGGTGTGGCTTGGTAGAGGTAACCCTTGCTTGCTTTGGGCAGACTAATGGGAGTAGGACTTTCCAGTGGTTAGCAGCAGAGAAACACATCTGGGTTCGATAGAGCCCTGTGTTCTTCTCTCACTCTTCTGTCCCGAGCGCCACTGCCAGAAAAAGATTCCTGCGGCCGGGAGACATGACATTATTTATTTGTTTTGTGCAATCCTCCCGGCTCCTTCCCACCAGTACCTCTCCTTTTTGGAAGCGTGGGTCGCAATCAAGAGGAACAGAATGTTTTTATGGTACAGTGGCACTGAGCCCTATGGTGAGAACAACAGGCTCATAGACGGACACACAGAGAGGGCACTTGTGGCGTTTGGACCAGCAGGGGGAGCCACTAGTAGAGGAACAGCTGGGTTTTCCTCGGCTGCTGGAATTTGGGCTGATGACAGCTCTGATCAATGACTGTGACTCCTGTCAGTGGCGGGGGTGAAAGGTGCCATCAAGGGCGTAACGTCAGGCAACCAGTGCAAGTGAAATGGGGCCAATAGGTGGAGGCGTCCACCAGGGTCAGGATTAAACAAGGTATAAACCAGGACTAAAAATGGTCTAAACTAGGACTAACCCAGGTCTAAACCCAGACCAAACAAGGTCTAAAGTATGACTAAGATAGAAATAAAGGAGGACTAAAGATGGTCTAATCTACTGTATACAAGAATAAAACCAGATGGGACTAAACCAGAGATAATCTAGGTCTCAACCAGGATTTAACTAGGTCTCAACCAGGACTTAACTAGGTGTCAACCAGGACTTAACTAGGTCCAAACCAGACCAATTTAAACCAGGACTAAATAAGATCGTAACCATGGCTATACAAAAACTAAACCAAGACAAATCCAGGTCTAAACCAGCTCATATGTAAATCTGCACTGATGCCCCTGGTCACTATCTTATTACCCACTAGTTGCACTATACCTGTTTGAGCCCAAAGGGACAGTGGGCATGCCCAGACAGCTTCGTGCACACTCTTAGGAACTCCCCGCCTCATCATTATCACATTTTATGAGGCACTCAGCTCTGGCGGCCAGTCACTCTGAACACCACCCTGGCTCTCTGTCACAGTGTCATGTAAATACTCCCAGCTGGCTAAGATTAGTGCAACTTCTCGCTCCCACGCACACTGTTATCAGCTGCAGAGGGGGCCGGACAGTGAGAGCAAAGGGAACAAAGTGTGAGTGGTGACTTGGCAGGTCAGGGGCACTTTAAATATGTGACTTTAGTCTGTATTTTACTTTTATCATGTTATAATGCTTAAACCTGATCAGAACAATACATTATTTGGGTTAAATCTGTGGCAAGGATGGCAGGATAATGACCATGCAACTCGTCAGTAGCCTTCATTTAGCTATTAAGGCAGAGAAATGAGTTTGATGGTCCTGTGGGCAGGCTTGGCAAATTTGTGTACCTATTTCCAGAACCAACTTATCTGATTTAAGAAACATCATCAAGGAAATTGGTATATAACAAACCAATAAAATGGCTGGTTATTTTCAACACTAAGTAACAAAGCTAGATCTCTTGTCATGCAAATGTATTGGTGATTGGGACCGTTTGAAATATAATCAAGTCAACTTTCCGACTTCCTCCCCTTGACGACCATTAATCTGATGCCTTAACGAGGACTTGAAGAGCTGTCTGCCACTGATCAAATCCAAATGAATTGAGATGGTGCGCCGTCACATTAGCATTAGCCTGTAGCAGCATGTATCAAGATAATCTCATTTCAATGATATAGTTCTACATCTCGACTTGAGCTTGGGTAGTGCTTCTGATGACAAATCTTCTTTGCCCGTGATTTATCTCTGAAGTGACAACTGGCTGGGGAGCACCTTTATCTGAGCCTGCCTGTCTGTCTGTGCGCGTGTGTCTGTGTCTGTGTGTGTGTGGTTGATGGAATGACAGTGATGCATAATTTAGTGTGCGTTGAAAACATGCTGTGCTACTTCCATGGCTGGGATGTCCCATCCTTTCTCCATTTAGTGCAGGAGACATTTACAGGCAAGGGTTGAAAAGCAGGGGGCGGTAATTAGGCTAGACCAGATTATTTTGAAAGAATAATCAATACATAGAAAATCAACAATCGTTAAACTTAAATATTTGTTGTTATTGACTGGTTCGTTGAGCTCACTGTATACATTGTAATGCCCTGTCTACTGGCCCATTTGATTGAACAATATCACAACTATGCTTGGCTCTATTGGATACCATACCCTTTCCGATACAGTTCGCAAATCACACTAAAACATGGAACTTGAAATCTTAAGCCAGTTTTTGTTTCATGTCAATAGACCTTGTAATCACAGCGCTATTAACCATAAAGCTCACCAAAAGCATCTGCATTTTAACACTTTAGGAGCAGATTCTACCAATGCCTCCAGCTCAATTAAAATCTATAGAGCCTTACAGAGTTATCTTCCTTTTCCTGCTGCTCTGCTCTCCTGGCCCTTGTTCTTGTATAGATGCAGAGACTGAGCAGCTCGTTCCAGATTGACTACAAGCCGTCCTCCATGCCAGGATTAACCTCTCGCCCATTGTTTCTGCCCGTTGAACAGGATTAACAAATCAATGTGTCAGGTAGACTGCAGTCAAACAGACAATGACCCACTTCTGACACCACTGCCACCTTCCCCCCTACCTCCACGTACCCCCGCCCCCCCGTCCCTCTCTCTCTCTCTTCTGCTTCGCTGCAGCTTTTAATTAAAAAGACTTTGCTTAGCTGGCTCTATGTATGTACTCCCTGGAGGATGGCTCTCACTACTGCTTTGTTTTCATTTTTACACTGAATTAAGAGTGGGCAAATATGTTAAAGGAGGAGATCCGTGTGTGCATACTTAACATGCAACTGTATGTGTGAAAATCCAACATATGCTGCACCCAGGTGTGTCTCAAAAAGACTAATCATCTGTATGTGTTAAAAAAAGAAGCAATATGGGGATTATTTGATGCGCCAGTGAATCTGCCTTTCCTGTATTGCATTGGACGGATAGAGGAGGTTGCACTAAGGAGGACAGGCTTTTTGTTTGTTGCTATGAAGAGGCTTGACCTATGGCAAGGTGATTCATTCATCATACAGTATCTGCGCTGGGGGGGACAACACAATCTGACTGCAGCAGAAACAATAAGCCTTCCCTATATACACTATACATGTGTGAAGCTACCAAGGTGTCAAGCTCGTGCCCTTGACTCCTCCGAAGCACTGCTTTTTGCATAATTGCTCCCCGTTGCTTGTAAGAAATGACTCTTATCCCCCGCGTACTACCTGCAGCCTTGCTCTCAGTCACTTATGCTGACATTGCATAATACACTGATTAGACAAACCTTGCATGTAGATCTCAACAGCCTTTGTACATGTACCAGAGTCATAGTGTAGTTTGTCTGGTCTCAAACCAGGACTAAGCCTGTCATTGTACATCTGTAGTCAAGGCATATCATGTATTTATATTCCCTTGTTGCCTTTGTTTGGGTGTCTGGGAGTTATGTTTTCACTGCTAACAAGCAACACTGTTAATTTTGCCCAAATCGACTGCACTCTTTAATTATCTAGCCTTGAAAGAAAGAATGCACAAATGTTTTCACTTTGAGGCGACTGGTTTATCAAATTATAGTTGTTGACCAGGCAAATATTTGAACAAACACTGGGCTAAAAATAATCTTTGAAAACGAGCACACCATCGCCCACGCTCCGGCAGCTGCAAGGGATTTTGGCCATATACAGTGTGATGGTGAAATGATCTCTTTTTTTTGAGCAAAGTAAAAAAGCATTGTAGGGAGTGTCTGCATTGGACCGGAGCCCAGCTATGTCTTCTCTTGTTCACATTGTCAATTCATCTAGCTTTTATGAAGTTATCCCAAGGGCCAGTGTAAGTTGTGTTCACATGCAAAAACTCAGATGGAGGGCAAGGGTCAGTGATATTGTATTAACTAGTGTATGTGTTCAAGTATTTGTCTGTTGTTTGTCTGTTCTGTCGCTAATGTACTTTTAGCCTAAATTTTACTTTTACTAAGTGTACTGTAATTGTAATATTGTCTTGTAAATATGTCATTTTACTGTTGTTCTTTTAGGGTGACTTTTAACATCTGTCTAGGGACTGTAGATGAAAAATAGCCTTCTAGCTAACTCTGGCAAATTGACAGAAATGTTCATTAATATGCATTGTCCCTTTATGAAATAAATAAATAAATAGACGCTAGATTAAAAAAAGAAATGTACAAATCAAATTATTTATTATTGATTTAAGTTGACCCAACTATCAATTGTATGAATGCATTCCCTAGCTACTTGTCTACATCATGATTTTGCTCAACCCTAGTTAAAATACCCTTTCAGACATGCACCTCCCACTGACAAAGACAATGTAACTTTATGGCAGTTTTGGTTTTATATTTTGTGCCTGCCTCCCTCTCTATTTAAAAACTATAGGCTTGTAAATACACTCTGACATGTGAACACACTCCTGCACATGGAGAATAAACAGTTCTTTCTTTCCCATGTTAATTTGCCATGGCAGTAGTCTGTTCTCTCTCTCTGCCTGGAACAAGCCCAGTTGATCCGTTTTGAGAAAATAATTCATGGCTATAATAAGATTTAAAAGGTATGAGCCAGGCCTTTAAATGGCGGTTGTCTTTTTCCTCCCCTCTTTCCTCTGTGTCTGTCGCTCAAAGGATTGATTGTTCATATCGCTGAGGCAGCAGGCAGGCAGCCGCTCTCGTGGGAGCACTGACAGAATGTGTACCGGCGCTGCATAGGAAAAATCTACTACAGCCATGTACCATATATTCACTACACGCGGTGTTAAACGTGACACACACAAAGCTAATGGTGTTAAGCTTAAGGAAAACCGTCACACGCCAGCTCCCCACCTGATGTGTGTTTTCTAATCAATGCGTTTGCTGAGCCAATGGGATTTGCAGGGTGGGTCCAGTAATTGTTGACTTATGCGAATAGGGCTTGATTGATCGCTTCCTGTGCCATGGTTAGCCGCCTCTCCCAGCTGAGATGCATATTATCTTGTATGCCAATGATTCTATTGCACCAAATAAGGTTAAATTAATTCTGTTTGTGTTCAATATAATATATACCATATAACTATGGGGAGAATTGCAACAGGGATATGAGTAACTAATCTAAATTTAAGCAGAAATAACAGATTTACCAGTCAAAATTGGGTGTAAATTAAAATGTAAAACCAGACTATATATTTTTTATTTTTTTTTGGCCATAATTGAATTTTCTCTCATGTTGTGTAGCATATATCCATTTACGAATCCTTTTGTTGTCTCTTGCAGATTTTGCCACACTGCCGCCATGAGTGGGCTTCTCAAGAGGAAGTTTGAGGAGGTGGATGAGGATCCATGCTACTCTTCAGCGTCGCCCTCGTCCCTGTCGTCGGCTTGCTCGGGATGGGACTCCGAGGGCGAGAGCTGCTATTCCGACACCCTGGATTCCACTCCCAGCAACCCCAGCTCCCCGGCAACCAGCTTCAGCAGTGAGTGCTCTCTTCCTGCATCCCATAATATGTCACACAGATAGAGGGGGGACTTTCTGGAGAGCTTCTATTGCCTTGTCTATGCTGATCAGTGGTGGCTCCAATAACAGATTTATGAGGCGGTGGTTGTCGAAGAATTTGGCCCAAGAAGTAAAACATTGTATTGGGCCAAATTAGTGCAAGTAGGGCTTAGCCAGGTGTACCCCAGTAGTAAACCAGAGAATATGTTCTAAACCAGGACTAAATTAGGACTAAACCAAGTCAGAACAAAGACTGAATCATGTCAGACCAAAGAAAATCCCATGTACAACCTGTGTTACCCGTACCGCAGTTTAGGAACCACTGCTATGAGGAATAATTGAGAGCGGTTGAGGAATTTAGGCAGCTGGCAGCTCATCATACACTTCACAGAAATGATTTCAGACTTCTGCAATGAATCCTCTCTTTGATCTCTCGCCCCAAAGCTGCAAAATGCTAATTGTATTATACAGCCACCGCTCACCTGGCTGTTTCTACTTCCTTCTCTCAAACACAGTTTCACCTGGGGACTTTTAAGGTCGAGCCACTTTGATTTTTAATAATTCCAGTGTTCCCAATTCTTTTTACTGGTCGCCATCAATACTATATCAAATCTAATTTCAATATTGGGGCGCATTTTTGGCACAACATGTCTTCCAGTCTGTGATTTTGTAATGGCCCATAGGGGATGCTCAGGTAAGAAAAGAGTGACACATGGAGCGGGGGTAAACAGTTGTGAGGTATCCAGGATGGCGGGGCAGGAAGCCAGGCAGAGAAGTTGTGGCAGCGCGCCAAAGCAGAGAACACACAGAGCCTTGTCTGTGGCCCGGGCTCGCTCCCAACACAGGTGCTGAAAGAGGCAGCCTGGTTAGGGCAGTAAGGAAAAGGAGGCATCTCAGATTGTGTATGCCATTATAAATCTCGTAGGGCTGTGCAATATAACAACAATGTATTATAGATTATCAGAAAATGCAATGTAGTATGAAGAAACTCAAGGACAACCAGTTTTATACTTAGCACGTTTTTCCAATACCGTGCAGTCCTATAATCTACTATTCGTGTAGGACAGAGACATGCTATAAAGGGTAAAAACAGGCCGAAAATCCCATCTCATCCCATTTAGAGGTAGCAGAGCAAGAATCATCCATCTTCTGCGCCTGTCCATAGCCTCACTGGATTTGATTGATGTTTGCTGAAGGTGGCAGTTTGTGTTGTATTGGGTCTGGTGTCGATGTGAAACCATAGTAAGGCAAAAACCTGTTCTGATTAATTTGGAGAGAAAACTATTCAGGGTGTGTCACAAATGCTTACACTGTAAAACTCACAGTCCTAAAGGCTATGTTTGAAATCTAGGCAGGATTTACTTTTACTTTACTGCTGTATGCACAACACTTACCATTGTATTTGGCAAGTTGGGGAAAAAATGGTTTCTCTGAGGCATAAAACATGATAAAGTGGAATTTATATTAAAGCTGAAATATTTGTTGGGCTGGTTCCCACACATGCTCCCATTTAATTCCCATATGCTTTTATTATAAGCTTCTGGGTACAGTCAGAGGGATTGTTCTGGATGGTTTTAGCAAAGAACAGACCTTTTGACTTCGTCACTAGGACATTAGTGGGACATTAGTGGGACATTTGTGGGACATTTGTGGGGATTTTCTGCCCGGCATGAGAACAGCGCGGGCATTTCTTCCTCCCTGTCCCGGGACACCCCCGCCCCACAGCACTTCCCTGGGCCCTGACAGTTTACACGCTGGTTTGTGATCCTGACGGCTCCACTTCCTCCTCTTTGTCGGCCACTCAGGGGAAATTCCTGGGCTGGGTGCTTTGTGCTGCTCAGTTGGTCCAGTCACAGGCTGAGCTGAATGGGCGCTCTCTGGTCAGGTTTAGTTTTACAGGATGTAAGTGTGTTGTACCGCTGTAGCAGTGTGGTTTAACTGGGTACACGATAAGGCTTGGGCCAAGACCAGGGCAATGAATCAGAGGGGTGTCCTTTTACAGTGAGCCCAGCAGTGTTTGCACATTCTCGCAACACTAATGCACAGAGCACGGCGCCCTCTAGTGTCATAGCAGAGCAATGTCTTCTTATTCAGAAATGCTCAACAAAGCTGATGAAATCTCAGAGCACATTCTAATGTGAGTCTTTTCTCCCACAGCTACATCCATTTTGAAGAAAGCAAAGAAGGCTCGACGAAATAATGTGACCTTTGACCAGGTCACGGTCTTCTTCTTCCCCCGGTGTCAAGGCTTCACCAGCGTTCCCAGTCGAGGAGGATGCACTTTGGGAATGACGCCCCGGCACAGTGCTCTCCGGAAATACACACTTGCTGAGTTCGCTGTGGAGCAGAAGGTACTGAGGCGAGAGAAACTCCTCAACAGACTCAAACAGGAGAAACTGCATGCCCTTAAGCTGAAGGTAAGAAAGCATGCAACAAATCTGATCATACATTTACACTAATCCATTCATTAACATAACTTTGCGTTCTTCAGCTGACTAAGAACGGCACTGAGGAGAGTGAGGAGGCAGAGAGGCTCACTGTAGATGACATCTCAGAAGAGGACATTGACCTTAGTGCAGCCAACCTGGGAGAAGGCTCCTTCCTGCTGCCGTACACGTCCAAACTGCGCTATGCTCTTCTCAAAGCGGCCGGGGTCAAGAAGATTGATAAGGAGGAGAAGAGGCAGCTGCACGAGCTCAGGCTCTCCAGGGAAAACTGTGGCTGTGACTGTCAGGGCTTCTGCGAACCAGAGACGTGCAGCTGTAGCTTGGCAGGCATCAAGTGTCAGGTGAGCATGCTCAAAGGGTTAATGGATGTTTACAATGTCACTGGTATCTTCAGTGGTCATAGTACTACATATAGCACATGGGGTTACTATCCTAATTAATGCCCCTTGTATGTGTTCAGATGGACCACTCCTCGTTCCCATGTGGCTGTACTAAAGACGGCTGTGGAAACACTGAGGGTCGTGTTGAGTTCAACTCCACCCGGGTCCAGACGCACTACATCCACACCATCATGAAGCTGGAGCTGGAAAAGAGACTGGAGGAGCCATCCAGCCCAGAGGAGGACAGCAGGAGGACTCCGACCAGCCCACTACAGACGGGCCAACCCACTCACAGCCACACACCAGCAGACCACTCCTCTATACCCACGGCACCATCGTTTACTTTTGGCTCTGAGCTAACGACAGAAGACAACAGCTGTAGCAGTGACATGACAGACTTCTCTGACTCCTCAGGTCAGAGCGAAGACTCGGAGGCCGGAGAGAGGCAGTGCATCTGTTCGAGAATGGACACGGACGACAAATGCTTCGGTCAAATCCTGAGTTTCAGTGATGCACAGACCTGCTCTAAGTGCAAAAGCAAAGACACAAACTGCTTGGACCAGCGGCAGGACCAGCAGCAGCCCTCTACGGAGGCGTTCGGTAGCTTTAGTATCGCAGACTTCGCTGATGAAAACGACAATATTGGCTTGTTGGACTGTGAACGGACCGACAATCGTCCTACAGCCATTTCTGAACTTATAGATGAGAATGCCAACCAGGGCAACGGGCTTTTTCACAGCGGCAGCGTACCACGAACGCCATCTCCCACCGTAGACCGAACTGCCAGTTACAACATGGACTTGAGTCTATCCTCGGAGTCTGATTTGGAGTTTTTTGACGGTTTTCCCTGCCTTGGTCCCAGCTCGCTTTACAACTCTTTGAAGGAGTACGAACATATGGACAACTTTTTCCAATTTCAGTTACCTAGTTATCCCAGCCTCCCCACAACAGCGAGCGATCCGGGGACATGCCTACTAGAGTCGCTCATCGGCCTTTCAGAATCCGTCCCAGAGCCCCCCGCCACCTTTACAGACAATCAGTTGATGGAGGAAGCCATGAAATTGTCTGTGATGGAGTCTGTGAAAGTTTAAACTGCAAAAAAAGAAGAAGAATTTCTAATGGAATGAACTGTACATGCACATACCTGATGATATACCTGATGATATACCTGATGATATACCTGATGTCTACAAAGTGATTCTTGGAGGAAGCTGTGATTCCCTTAAATGCCTAAAAATTGTCTCAAAATGGCCTTCAAAACGTTAGCAAAACATGTGGGATTATTGCTGTGTGAAATGGCAGCTAGCGGCAAGTATAATATTAATTTGACCAGGTCCTTGTACAAACCAATGATGATGGCTCACGATTCCTAAGACAACTCTTTGAACCAAACCAGGAGTAAAACCTTTAAGTGGGGCCAGGTCAGGTAATCTCAACACAGCTGATTGTGCACCTCAGGGATATTTTTCTAGCTTTTTAGCTTTTGGAGGCAATGACCGGTGACCATTGCTGTGATAGCCTTCATCTGCATTGTAAAAATGGGATTAGTTGACCTTACTTGGAAAAAAAAGCCTATTGCCTTAAAAATACAATGTAAACTACTCCAAAATATTGCCCCACTAAATGAATGTGAGAATGAATGGTTGTCTGTCAGTGTGTGTCTCATAGTGTCCGCCCTGCGACTAACTGGAAATCGTCCAGGGTGTACCCCGCTCAAAGTCCATAGTCGCCTGTATAGGGAACGTGAACTGTGTACTGTAAAAATGTTCTTTAAAAAGTGTATCAGTTCCGGGGGGGGGAGGGGTTTATTGTCATTTTATTTTTAAGGCAATGCGTTTCTTAAAAATGTAAGTAAAGTCGACTCAAATTTTACAGTGTGAAACCTGAGTCAAATCACAACATAGTCTCATATTTGTGTCCTCCTGTCAGGCGTGTGGAGAAGGTCTTTGCTGTTTTTCAAGTTGACTGTATCTCCTGAATTTCTCAAAGAATAATGGGTCATGTATGGTACAAAAATCCCTCAGATAGCTCCTCAATCAGCACTTTATCTGTGAAAATACCTAAATGTATGAAAATAGGCATTGTTTTGGTTGTATGGGGTCGGTCCAGCAGTTCGCCACAAAATATTAGTTAGCTGGATAACAAGACATAACACTCATACCATTAAAGTGTAGCTTAATTGTCTTTATTATATACCTTTTTTGATTTAAGTTATTTCCTTTATGATTGAATTGTATTTATTTCAGAAAAGCACTGTGGTTTGATAAATTCACCTCAAAGTGCAAACCTTTTTTCTTTTTTCCATATCACATTTGAATGCATAGTAATGGGACCACACACGTCCATTAAAGTATTTAATATCTTATTCATTTATAACATTTTGGTAACTTATTATGATGTCATTATTTCAGTGGTTTTATTTAATTTCTAACTTTTTTTGGCAATAAATGGGCTGTAGTGAAGTTTGCTGGATGTGCCTGCCTACAGGGAGCCATGCCCAGTGCACAGTGCTTCCTTATAAGCTTTTGGACTGAAAACTGTGGAACCTCCCGGATCACTGAAACTACAAATATGGGTCTATTACTGAGAGGCTGCCTATATGTAACCATAGAAAAGACACTAATATTTTGTAACTAATTTATGTAGGTGACAAATAAATTCTAATCACTGACAAATTAAATATTTTATTAAACAAATGAATAATTTTCAATTTGGGGAAAAACCTTTGTAACAAATGAATTCTAGATAAATGTAATAAATGTATGAAGGTTATTGCTGTAGCATTCTGAAGTATTTTTCATAGGCAGACTTACTGTAGATATGTTAGAAATGCCATTAAAATGAACCATTTGCAAAGATCAATTTGATTGTATTCTGAAGTTTTTGTAAGTCTGTGACTTGGGTTACAATGTTATAAATTACACAAAGTCTTTTGTGGGTAAAAATTGCATATATTATACAATTTTTTATCAGCTACAAAAGGCTTGTAGAGGAAAGCGTTGCCTGGTTTTGACCTTGTGAAAGGTGATTGTGTTGAGGGACACTAGAGTCGATGTACATATCTCACCCTTTTACAGCTGGTCTACAGCCTTCTGGACCCTTTAGACTTATGCATGCAGGTCCTGTTTGTTCAAACTCTTCTGATTAATTGTATACTTTGAAAAGTGCTGTGTGCACAATGGAAATGTATTATTCGCTCTTTGCCTTTATAATGATTTCAGATCCATGTGTTTTGCAACAGTTTGTTTTCTTGTACAAACCATCATTTATTATGAAGAATATGGCAACAGTGAGTGTTATCAATGTAATGTATCACAGTACAGCTTTTTTCATTTTTGAACAATGTGTCTTACTCTTTGCCTTTTGTGTTGTACAGATTTCTGCTTGAATGGTCCTGCAGAGCAAACAAAGCTGCTTTATTTTTTACATATTCACACTTTAACCTGCTGTTCAAAACACGTTCTTTCATCTAAGCCATTTTGACAGCCTGTCCCTCCAAATAACAATAAAACAACTTTTGTAAAGATCCTAGTGTCTGCTGTTTTTATGTGGCAATATTCACAAATAGTTACGTGACCATACTCACCAGAATGAATCTTCATTTCTTGTGTTGACCGCAGGAATGGACCTGAGGTTTTTGGCCTACACAACAAAGACAGAAACACTGAGTGTTCTGATGTCACACTAGTCTCCTGTACACCAGCACACACAAAGCACAGCACACACACAGCACAGACACGGCACACACAGCACAGACACAGCACACACACAGCACAGACACCACACACAGCACACACACACAGCACAGGCACAGACACACACACAACACACACAGCACGGCACAGACACAGCACGCACACACGACACACACAGCACAGACACAGCACAGACACAGCACACACACAGCACAGACACGGCACACACACGGCACACACACAGCACAGACACAGCACACACACGGCACACACACAGCACAGACACGGCACACACACGGCACACACACGGCACACACACGGCACACACACAGCACAGACACAGCACAGACACAGCACACACACAGA